>JAJHPJ010000088.1:0-28067 GCA_026724395.1 Theileria sp. buffalo | reverse complement strand
TGGTCGTATTCTTCCTTTAAAAGATATAAAACTGAAAATCGAATCCAATAGAAAAACTTGTACACCCAATTTACTTTACACTTATCAACTCTTTCCTCCACACCTTCACTTAACCTTAAAAACTTTAGGTAGGAATTATTACTTTTAACACTGTTATTTAAATTATCCTTAAACTTAGTATTATTATGTTCCTAAATATGATATAATTTATAAGGAAATAAATGTTTTTACTTGAAAATCTGATGAAAATGAGGGCCAAAGATCGAATTTATCAAAAATGATAAAACTGTGTTTAAATGTGCTTGATTTCTTCAAATGCTCCTGTACATTTTTTAAGTGTAAATCTAATAAAATTAAATTAAAAAACAAACGGAAAGGAATTTGTCTAGGAAGGATGAGGAATCACCTATAAAAATGGGAAAATTTGTAAAGTTACAAGAATTATAAGCGGATCTAAAGAGCTTTAAGTTTATTAAGCTGACAGGAACTCCAGATTTCTTTAAAAAATCATACAAAACCCCAATTGTGTAGCCTGAATATATAAAATTATCCCATCAAACAAAGATTACACAAAAATATTGGATTTATAAAGAATACCTTTTGGAAGTTCAATTTCGGCAAAAGTACCCATTTAAATAATCAAATGAATAATCTTTTGTCATTATTCTCATAAAATAAGTTATTTCATATAAATTTTATAAATTATTATTAACACATTAAATTAACTTTCGCCTTACACAATTTTAGTTATAATTTGAATTCTACTTTTTCTTTATTTGTTATATTTTTAATTACATTTTTATTATTGTTTAATATGATGATAATATGATTTTACATCAACACCTTTAAATTTTATACAATTTTATTATAATATTTGATATTATACAGTTGATTAAATTATTTAGAATGGAAACTCGATTAAACTTATAAAATTAAATCTATTCAGTTGATTTAAAGATTATTAAAATGGCAACAACACTAGGAACTCCCTGGGTGGAGAAGTATCGACCTGAGACTCTACAAGATATAATTTCTCATGAAGACATAATGTCTACTCTTATGATTTTCGCCGAAAAAGGACAACTTCCACACTTACTATTTCACGGTCCTCCAGGTAATTTTTCTCTTAATTATCCCTATTTTCCCTCAAATCAGCCTTAATTACTAAATAATACAATTGAATATACCTTACAGGTTCTGGAAAGACTTCTACTATATTGGCCATATCTCGTTATTTGTATGGAAGTCAACGTAATGGATTTGTTCTAGAGTTAAATGCCTCAGATGAGAGGGGAATAGACACGGTTCGTGATCAGATAAAAGCATTTTCAGAAACGTCAAACACATTTACAAGCACAATGCCAGCTGATGATCCACCCAGAACTAACTTAAAGTTAATAATACTGGATGAAGCTGACCAGATGACGAATGCTGCTCAGAACGCACTAAGGAGAATAATGGAAATTTACTCAAATAATGTTAGGTTTTGCCTGATTTGCAACTTTATGAATAAAATAATACCACCGATTCAATCGAGGTGTACTGGATTCAGGTTCCAACCATTAAAGTCTGATGTTGTTCGTGAACGTATAAGGGAAATTGCTAAACTTGAAAATGTTAAAATTACTGACTGTGCTCTGGATGCTCTTGTAGAAATAGGGCAAGGAGATATGAGAAGGGTACTAAATTGTCTACAAGTCACTTCAATGTCACATGCCAAAGGATCTGATTTCACTATAGATGCGAATCTTATACTTTCAACTTCTGGTCTACCACAGAGCAGTGAAATTGACCATTTGTTTAAAAGCCTTATGCAGAATACATTCAAGGAATGCATACATGAGTTGAGTGTTTTACATCACAAAAAGGGTTACTCACTTGAGGACATTGTCAGGTTACTCTACAAAACTATTATTAAAATCGACTGGCCCAATGTACCCATTGTCCAACTTTTGATTCGACTCGCTGATGTTGAGGAAAGACTAGCAGCAGGAGCTAACTCGAACATTCAAATCGCCTCGATAGTTAGCGCATTTCAAGAAACAAGATATGAAATTGAACGCATTAAATTCGATCTTAATCTTAACTAGCTTGTAATATACCTAATTATATTACATTATTGAGTGTTATTTTCAGATTCCGGTTCATCCTCTTCTATATTATCGGAATTTTCTTCCAAATTATCGTTTTCAGGCAGATCTATATCATAATCTTCTAGTTCTAAATCTTCGATGGTGGTATGATCTAAACCATCCAAGTTGTTAGGATCCATATCGTCCAAATTGTTGTGATCTAAATCATGATTTTGATCTTGATTTTCGTTATTTTCTTTTTGTTGTAGATCAATAATTTGACTTTCTACTTCAAAAAACATGCATTGTTTAAGAGCCTCTAAAATATCTTTGTCAAATACACTGGTCCTATAATCAATAAAGATGAATGGAACTGAATACCTTTTGTTGTTTTTAGCTATAGATTCAGCAATTGTGGTTATATAAAGTACAAAAAGTGAAGCGATGCGATTCATTGAAAAAATAGCTTCCTTTCGGAATCTGCGATTTTTAGGACTATATTTCTTAACATTCTTTGACACACCGGGATTCGAAGAACTTGGATCATCAAAATCAGTAGAATCACGAGTTATGCCATAATGAACAATATCATGGACCTAAATATAAATGACTAAATAGGTAGCAAAAGTACGGTTTTAAATGGAAGAACTTCAAGGTCTTTTGGAGTAAACTCATCATCTTCATCCATATTAACGAAAATTTTTATGGATAATTGATTGTGTTAATTTTTAGAGACTCAAAATAGCGTTATTCATTGAATGTGTTAACAGTTATCGATTTAAAAAAGTGAATTTTGGTGTGAGGTTAGGAATCTGAGAATGAGAGAATACAGTTATATGATAACCCCAGTGGTGAATCAGATTTTTTTATTATTCTAATACTAAATTTAAGTAAAATAAAATTAAAAATAAAAATATTTAAGTGGGTCACCAATATAAATTCTAAACATTATAACTGCTCGTAGCATCTGTGGTCTAGTGGTAGAATACCTCGTTGCCATCGAGGTGACCCGGGTTCGATTCCCGGCAGATGCACCATTTTTAATGTATATATTAAATGTTTCACAGAATATTTATTTATTTTTAAGTATCAATTATGTATTTATAATTTTAATTTGTATATTTAATAAGTTCTTTTCACTGTAATATATTTTTCGGATCCCATCATCTCAAACTTATCCGTATCTTTTTCTCTAAATTTCAAGAACTATTTAATAAAAGTATTTTAAAAATTGTATCATAGAAATCGGTTATTTTGCTCCATAGTTTTAACGAATGAGGTATCGGTCGTCGTTTCACTAACACATTTCAATGATTCCACAAATAATCGCATTTTCCAACTTTAAATATATATTAAATTATTATTTCAGCTTTTATAAGCAAATTTCAATGATCATAGAACCAAAAAACGTACTAGATCATAATAAAATCTTCGTAAATCAATCACTAAACGTGGAATACATTTCTACAACTTTTTAATTTAGCTAAAATCCTAATGGAAATGTAATTTAAATAAATCGGAATAACATATCGCAGTATGGATAAGAACTGCATCAACACAGCTATGTGTTTCATGCCTAGGGCAGAAACCAACTTTGATGTTAGATGTGGTTCTATAAACAATCACATGAATATATTGGCAACAGGAACGGAACAGGGTATTATTATACTTTGGAGAATAAATCCTGAGGATTCTGCCCAGGCAAACTATAACATTTCTTTGACCAGATTCAAGGAAAAATATGAACGGAAACATAAGTTAAAACTCGTTCCAGTTTTTATGCTAGTGTCAAATAATAACGCAGTTGCTTTTCCTGTAATTCAAGTAGAATTTGCAATCGGCTCAAATTACACATCATCACTAAACGTTAACAAGGATTCTTCAAGGGATTTCAAATCTGTAGAAATCGGTGAAGATATTCTTTTGGCGTTACACGAGGACAGTAGCCTTTGCATTTGGTCTCTCAGTAATTACAGGTGCTTGCACAGGATTAGAGGTCCTCCGTTCCCCATTAGAAGTATTAAAGTACTACCAGATCGCAGATTCATAGCCACCGTTGGTGATTCAAAGGTTAATATCATCGACATCTGGAACATAAAGCTTATTGAGACATTGGATATTAATGACAAGTTAACCTTGAAAAAAGTTAAAAATCCTAGAAGTTTAGAAACAAATTCGCCTGATGAACAATCATCTGACCTCAGTTATTCCTCTCAAACATCTGGAACGAGCCCCAAGATTTTGACTACTTCTTGTAATACATTTCCAAGAACTAGAATCAAGAACGGACGTTTAAAAGATAATAATAGGGATAACTGTGATAATAATGGTAAAGATAATTTCAGTGATAATGAGTTTAATAATATAAATCAAGTCGGAAGTGGAATTATAATATTTGTAGCAATAACCAGTAATAACGAGATGTTGGTGTGGGATTTAACACATTCTATATTATCACATAAATCCCATGAGTCTGGTTTTAATGGTCCGGTTAAAGTCATAACTGAATGGGATACCATACACCAAATTACAGTACCTATCATACATCATCATAATCCACACAAGACAGCAAATGGCGGATCAACAAGTGATAAACCTAGAACCAATGGTACAAACATTTCTGGTAACAAGACGATTAATGGTGTAAACAATATAAATTCTAAATTCACAAAGGGACATGTGAAAAAACCCACATTAAGAGAGTATATTTATGAGTTGGAAAATGATCCTGGGAAATTGTGTGTGATAGATAATTATGTATTATTAATGGTTGGTTACCGGATTTTGGTGTGGTTCTATGAAGCACATGAGCTTACAAGAACAGCGGAAATATTAAGCTTTTCAGATGATGATTCTGGGAAGAAGAATAAGTGGTTAGGTCTAAACAGTATTAAATTTAGAAATGAGTCAGTAATATGTTCATGGTTAAGAAATGGAAAGATGAAGCTTTTTCTAGTACCAAAAGGTAACGACAGACACTTTCAACCTATGAAGGAATCACTAAATTTCCCAAAATCACTTTTTAACTTTGAGAAAACTTACGAGATTTATTGTAGTCATAGCGAGGGATGTGATGATTTTGAAGATTTGTACTTATTTTCATTTGATAAGAGTGTGTATTATAGCAGAACGGGATGGAATGATTGGGAGAATCAGAAGATAAACTTAACAAATTATCTTTATTATAGTAATGTTAAATTCACAAGTTTGGCTGAAAGATCAGGTAATTTGACTAAGTTTGACTTGTACTCAAATGGAGATTTAATTGCACATGATCTAACAAACTTTAAAACAGAGATCATGACACCACCAAGTTTATTTTCGTATATTGTTAATAATATTAACAGGACATGGAAGCTTACACCATTTATACTAACTGACACCATAAACGAATATTTACATCATTTTTATGGTCGCTCTAGTTTCTGTGGTTCATTTGACTTAAAAATGAATGAAGCGGAAAGGATCGGTGGTGTTAGAATAATGCATAGTACCTGTGAATATATGGTGTTGGCATTTGAAACATCAATTCTGGTATACTCAATCCGTAGTTTGAGGGTAAAATTTTACATAAACGCAGTTCACTTTTCAAAAATAAAATCGATACATAACGTATGTAGTTTAATAGGAGATAATGCATCAGAGCTGGTAGAGTTACCGACAAATTTTGCAACAATAGATGCCGAGGGCTATTTGGTCTTGTTTAATATTCACGAAATAATTAAAAGCGCCAAAAAGTCAGACAGTTCAGACCACAACAAAATAGAAATCGAGGATGAATCGATATATAAAACTGATTCAATCCAGGTTGAAAATGATTTTGGACTTTCAGACCCAGGTCCAAACTGCTTCACAGACTTACAGCTGTCAAACTTCTTTATATATTTTAAGAATTTGAAAGGAATTTACAGGGTTAACTCTAAGTATCAATTATCGAATATTTGTATAGACAGGTTAGTCGTAGATAAGAATAGAGATTTACTGTTAATTCTAACAAGCACAAATGTTTTGATATGGAGGCTTAACACTGGTGATTTCATTTCAAAATTTGCATACTTATCACTGTATAGACAAGCGATTTTCTCAACTAGCACTGATAATTCCTCCTCAAATAACACTAAGGATATTAATAGTTTAACAATATCAGACGCACTTTCAGTTTTTTTAAACTTTAACACTGATAGCACAGAATCACAGGAGTTGAAAATACCAAACTATTATTCTTCACTATCGCTGTTTTCTGAAAAGTATAAAAAGCGAATATCCTCTAACCTTTATCTTTCTAATTTAATTTTATCATTTAACCAGTCAAATATTGGTGTCGGATCAAATGCCTATACGGATAATAATAATGGGATTGTTAGAGTTACAAAGAACATTAATTCCAGTAAAATACGGATGAACCATACGAGAAAGAGTGAAACATGTCTGAAAGAATGCGATGATTCTGAATGTGATGTAACAAATTGCTCAGTTCCTTTTATTATAGTACCACTTGAGTATTTATTGGACACTGAGATTAATAGAATAGATTTTTTAGCTCTTGCTAAGGATTCAATGTTTTGTTATTTGGGAATACCAAATGGAAGTTTAACTATACCGCTTGGACTGAGTTTCAATGAACAAGTTTATAACTTGATTAAAAAACGAACAACAGAGTCTCTAGTTCACTGTAGTCCTTCAAACCGCATAGATAGTACACTTGATAACAACTTTTATAGTGTCGATAGCAGGTATATGCAAACGTGTAACATGTTTTACAAGTTGTTCCTATCACAAATATGCAATAATATGTCTGAAAAGGAGTTTAGGGATGTTAGCACTAGGAAATATAGTATTGATGACGTGAGTATGAGTGTAACTGCTTATCCATTTGAAGATTTTGGAGGAAATAAGTTGGATTTGTGGCTTATTATCAATGTATTGATGAGTGTAGATCGTCTAAACTCACTTGATAATGTCTTTGGATACCTACAAACCTATTTGAAGATTATTGAAAAGGAGGAAATTGATTTACACGTCTCAAGAGCCTTGGCAAACATACATGCTTCCCAATCTTTTAAGCTAAATGGAAAGGCTAATTTACCACAGATTCATATCTGTGACTGTAATTTTACAGTTTTCACCTTTGGTACCAGCTGTGGTTCATGCCATAATACTAAATCAGACACTGATTTTACTCAACCAATTAAAAGTTTAAAGGTATTGATATTTTAATTTAAAATGTTGTTTAGAACATTTATGAAGACCAATCAATAATACTTCTCTCACTAATCTCTGTAGAGAATTTTATCTACTCACTAAAGTCATCAATCAGACTAGGTTCTCCCATCTCCCTTCATATAGATATATAAAATTCTATTGAATACCTTTATACATAGCTAATTCTATCCTATAAATAATATAAAAAATGTGTAGGCATAAAGTGTTATTCACTATCTTCATACGTATTGAAGCTCTTAATGACAAAACTATTGAGTTTGGAAGAGAATAGTGAATTTACGAAAACGCCCAAGCTAACCAAAAAAAGTAATGGATCTGTGTTAAAAAGTTCTAAGAATTTTGACCTCAAATTATTTCTGTTGAATGTTTTGGAACAAGGGTTTGGTGTTGTGTGGAATTTATCAAACTTTTCAAAGCATTCAATTCTTCCAGACCAAATCAGACATACTAAATACTCAACGGTGTTTAGGCAAAACGCTCATATTAACAATGTAACTCACTATTTATATAGTTTCTATTTAAATATGACTTTTTAAACTTTTAATATTAATTGTTTAGGTGTCGTCAATTGATGCAGCATACTTTTTTTTGTATGCATTTCATCATTATCATGTATTGAGAGATAAATCATGGACTAAGATACTCTTGATTTCATGTAGTCAAGACACGCCTCTAGCATTATACATCATTGGCTGGATTGTAAAGTATTCTCTAAACAGTTACTTAGTTCGGTAAATTATGATAAACATCTTACTTAAAAATTGATTAGGAAGAGGAAGTTGAGTAGTAAGGCCATAATGAGTGCTTTGAGTTTATTAGTGGACTTCATGGAGAATTACATTGAACTCAGTTTCATTCATCTAACAGACATTGTTAGCATAGTCATCAAGTGCTTGGACCCTCTGGACTATAATATAAGGTATTGTTATACGTTGTCTTACTTTTATTAAAACTCATTTGTTTTCTCCATACTATAATGTTATTTAGAGTATTGTTGTTGAAGCAGGCTACTAACGCTTTGTTCTACATGGTTAAGAATGTTCCGATGGTTGATTTTCACCAGGATACTCAGAGGTTTGCCGTTGGGTCGCAGTCAGGCCAAGTGATTATTTATGACATTAGAACAGCCACCAAATGGAGAATGTTTATTGGCAGTCAAAGTATTTTCATACACATTTCTTATATATACAATATTTTAAAATTTTTTTTAGTTTTTTATTATAATATTCCTAAAATTTTGTACATTATGTTGTAGGTCAAATAGCGTGTATAGCTTTTGGATCAAACGGTAACTTAATTGCAGCATATTATAACCAAATCCCATCATTTATGGTTTGGAAGGTATTTTACCATAATTATTATATTTATTCAGTGTTCTTCATCTGGGCTTATTGGATCATTGCTATCAAATACTAATAAGGAACTCAAATGCATTAAACTAAAACCAATCAAAACAGTACCGGACCTAAACCAGGTATGTACAACACTTAATTTTTATGTATTTAAATATTTAGTTTACATATAGTTTTAATAAAATATTCAGATGCGAAACGTTAAAATACAGTACAAATCCACAAATAAGTGGTTTCTTCACAGAGAAGATGGTAGAGGGTACATGATCTCTACCTAATATATTAAACTCTAATCACTCAATATATATTATTTGTACAACTGAGTCAGGTGGTAGAATTTGAATGATTAGTCTCAAGATCTAAAACGAGTTTTGTGAAAAATTTGGACATTTTGTTGACATGAACGACCTCCTTCTTTAATTTATTAAATAGATCTACTAAACGATCAACACCAACTAAGCCGAGTTTATTAGCCTCATCCACTAAAACCTTAGGGTTATTCACTAAATATTCTTCTAGGTCACCCATTTCATCCTGTTCGTGTTTATTAAATAGATTGTTAAGAAATTCCATAGATTCCTCATCAACTGATACAGTTTCGTGTTTTTCCTCATTTACGATATTATCAAACTCTTTGACGATTTCTGAAGACTCTTCATTTGATAATAGGTGTAGAAGTAGTCCTGGGCTTGTTTTCCAAAAATATTCAAGTTTCTTCTGAAGAGACCATTCGGTGTTTTTACCCTGGAGAATCAACTGCATTAGTTGTTGAGCCTTCAGTTTAGGCCTAGTTTGACTATCAGACTCACTTTCAAGTAGGTCATAATTAACCTCGATTTGTCCATTTCCACACACCTTGGCATTCTCGACGTAAACCCCTAGTTCATCAATGTTCTGAATGTCCATATCATCATCAACAAATTGCGGCTCAGAAGGCACTGGAATAGAGTCTGTTCTATCAGTGCCATGAGAATCTTCAGATAGCTTCTCAGATAAAGTGGCTAACACACCAGAAAGCCATTGACGCGAGAAAATAGCGGCAAGTTTTTGATTTTTAGTTGAGGATGAGTCTGAAGAAAGAGATTCTGAGGATGACGAAGGATTAGAATCATTAGTTTTAGCAGGTTTGAAGTTAGTTTTAAGCACAGTATCAAGTGAATGACCAAATGAAGAAACGACATCCTCGAGAACATCTACATCTGGCAATGATTCAGATAATAAAGGAGCTCGATGACTTAAATCCATTTATTATTACATTTTAAAATAAAATAACAAATTAAACAAGTGGAAAAAAATATTTTTAATTTCGATTTAATGGATTTCATCCACACATTTTTACTATGACAACTATCACTTTTTTAATTATTTATTTTTCATTTTGGTCTTATTTTTATAATTAGTAATAATTATGTAATACTTAATATGCTAGATTGGTCAAGATGTGCGAATAAGTAGGAGATTCGTATAATGAGTCTTACTTCATGCAGTAGCGATGATTTGTCAGAAAAGTACAAGGCTACGAGCAGAAGGGACGGCTCTTCTAATTCTAGAAAATTATCTGATCGTCTTAAACGTCTAGGATTACTTCTTTTAGCTCCAACTTCTGATATAGGTATTCTCTCAACCTTCTAATTTATTTATTTAATTAATTATAATCAAAATTCATTAATAATTAGATGAGTTGTCGAGTTTTCTATGGCTTGGGATTCCAGACCATTGCCCGTTATTTTATAGGTCAGATTCCTGGAGGATTGTTTTGGTAATTTTATATTCTTTCAATGATCTTTAGGGTTACCTGAGTTGTGTTAAATCTGAGAGAAGTGATTTGTTATCTCTAAAACGAAAGGATTATTTAAATATGTGTTACGTTTGTTTTAATTTTATATTTACTTTTATAGAAATATTATCATAAAGATAATTTTTCTGACCACGAAATGAATATACTGAAACAGGTAGTTGACTGTTCCATTAACTGATTATTAATTAACAATATCTTTCTTGGTTACAATAAATCTATTAAAATAATTTTATCAAAAGGATTATAGATACGAGTTGATTTGCCCAGGACGAACCCTTCGTTTAAGATTTTCAAGTATAAAAGGTTACAGGACTGTATGGAGAGGATCCTCTTTGTTTGGAGTTGTTTGAACCCAGACAGTGGATACGTACAGGTACTTTCCTTCTTATTATAATTTTCAGGGAATCAATGATCTTTTAACTTTATTTCTCATTGTATTTCTAAGGCCATACGTTAACAGTATTTTTATATATTTTATCGTAGATATTAATAAAAATTTCAATTCAAATTATCATTAGAATTTAATCTGACAATCGATGATATTTCACTGTTAAGTGATGATACTTTGGCTGAAATAGAGGCTGATTCGTTCTTTTGCCTTTCAAGAATACTTTCCGAACTAATAGTTTGTTATAAATATATTTATTAAACGACATGCTATCACCCTTTATTCCAACTGTAACATATTATTAGGAGAATTATACTGAGAATCAGCCAGGCGTGTATAGGTCTTTGAAAAGACTGTGCGATTTAGTTAAAAGAATAGATTATGAACTCTACAAGCATTTAGAGGATTTGAACGTAGACTTTATGCAGTTCCCATTCCGGTGGATGAACTGTATGCTGATTCGTGAAATTCCTACTGATTGCTCTATAAGACTATGGGACACTTACATTTCAGAAATTAGGAATGGGATGGTAACTTTCCATGAATATGTCTCTGTTGCGTTTTTGTGTTATTGGTCTGAGCAACTCAGGTCCATGGACTATCAACATTGTCTACTCTTTCTCCAACAGCTTCCTACTTCCAATTGGGGCATTAAAGATATAGATACTCTCATCTCTAAAGCGTATAAACATTTAGATAGCTGTTGTTATTAAAAATCTACTCGAAGATATATATATTTATTTTAGGTTCGTTTTAAAATCAGCATTTCACAACTCACCCAACCATCTGGTCTAATTTAATTTTAATATAAAGTGTATATAATATTGACAATATTAAAGGGAGCTATAGTAGTCATCAATGAACTTTAAAACAGTATTTTCATTCAGCACATCTCCTTTAAACTTCAATAACTTATTAAAAGGACTTATAGCAATCTAAAATAATATTAGTTAATAATTAACTTAATATAAACAATGTATATAAAACTAAAGTGGAAATACCATTGATGTTTTATTATCTAGACGTAAAATTTTCCTTGTTTGGTCACATGGGTTCTTTTCATTTAGAACCAAGAATTCGAATTCTTGCCCCCTACGTTTTTTTCTATGTGCTAAAAGAGCCTTGTTAAGCTCAGTTGTCAAATCTTCCAACCCCTTCTGATCCTTATTATCTGCCAGAACTATGATAAGCGGCCTGTTCATAAGATGGAGGTGTGCTAGTTCGCCGTCTTTTACACGGAGCGCACCCTTCTGGAGCCCATTAAGTAATCTCTGATGGAGATTCTTATCCAGCGCAAACATTCCAAACTTAGTGTAAACATCTCCCTGTTGGTCCAAAAGAACGACGTTCGACACAAATTCGTTCATTCCAAAGGTGTTGGAAAGCAGTAAGCTCGTGGTGACCTCATCAAATCCTAAATTTAACCATGATGGGTGATTACCTTTGACGAAATCGTCAAATTCGTTCCTTTTGGTGGTGTATTTAAGTGTTAAGAGCTCAAAATTGCCATCCGTTGCCTTATTCATGAACTCGTAAAGTTCCCTCAGCTTATCTCTTAGTTTCTTGCTTAGTTCAGGATTACTGCTATCTATGTAAACACCCACAATCTTGCCGTAAAGACTACTCTTTGGAACCGGTTCATTTGAGCTGTTATACAGGTTATCTGGCAAGTAATCCATGAACTTCACATTTGGCCATGGGAAGTTATTGGACCACTTGTACATCAGGTATAAACAGTTGTCGCTGACGACATTACCCTTTGAGTCTAGTAAAAACAGGTTTGGTATAGAGCTTGGTCCAAGCATGTCTGCAATTTTAAGATTACGTTTCGTATCTCCAAATGGAACAGAATAACAAGGAAGCCCTTTAAATGTGTCATAGCTTATATCCCACTTGCCTGACAGGTTTACCAATACCAGCTCAACATTCTTTCCACTTTTCTTCAATGATTCGTATTTCTCCAAAACAACCCTCATGAAGTCAAATCCATACCTCTATAAAATTATTAATGTGTATATTGTACTTAAAATTATTTTGTTAAAGAAATATATATATACTAATATATATAAGTGAATAAATTCATACTTTTGATTGTTGATGGATGAGTTCGTCATAGATATATACCAGAACAATTGTGTCATCTTTAATGACAGAAGCTGTTGATACTCTTTTCATACCAGGTCTAACCATGCCTCTTATGAAAGGCGTATTTTCCAAGACCTTAACAATTGGTTTAAAAACCTTATCCATGAAAGTCTTACTTGGGACGTAAGGAGTGTTTGTCAGTAGGACATGACCTATTGTGTTAACAATCCCAGGGGAATCTTTAACGACGTATCGGTCGTAGAGGTAATGATTAACAATTTTAGAAACAAGTTTATAGCAAGTCACTGCAAATAATACAGTACCACTGGCAACTAAGGCCAGTTTCTGGTTTCTTCTATCAACTAGTTTTGAAAGGACTACATTTTTATTTAATTTATACTCTGTCAATTGAGGTGGTGTGTTAGGTTCTGCTTTTTTATTGCGATTAAAACTCACGAAAGAAGAGTTTGGAAGAGTGGGTAACCTTGATATATTTACGATCCTACTGTCGTGTTTTAGTAGTTTACCGTTACAGTATTGATTAGGATTTAGTAAAAATAGGGTTAACAAAAACACAAAACTCTTGAGTTCCATTATTCTAGAAACTGCGTTTAATTAATATACATTTATACACATTAAAAAACAACACGAAAATATAGTAAAAACATATTAAAATCAATTGTGTATAAGATTTTATTATTAGATATATTTCACTATGGTGATTCCATTACCACACAATAATCAAAAATAATCTTCTACCGATAAAATGTGTAACAATAACGTGAATTTTGATAAACTAAAGCTAATCAATTTTACAAATAGTAATTTGAATGATTTAATGGATATTCCTATTTATATATTACTAACAAGTTAATAATAAAGTTTGATTCAAAGAATATTTTATATAATAATGGATAGATTTAAAATTTGGTGGAACTTGGACTATTTTTTATACATAAAATTAATTTTAAAATAGGTGAAATAATATTATAAAATTAAGATCGTAATATTATCATTTGCACCAGATTTAAGTAAAGTTTTGGGCTATATTAAATTTATGTTCAATAATCAGACATAAATAAACAAATGTGTATAAAAACAAACACATTCCATAATATTTTTAAATCATTAGCTGTGGGGAATTGATTTGGAATTTTTAATAGATTATTCTAGCATAATATGACATTTATTTTGTATAATTTTAAATGAATAGATTTGATAATAGATTACATCAAGCTGAACGTCAAGATTTAGACGATGATGTGGTTGGGGAGATCCTCGAGGATATAGAATGCTTAAATTTATCAGATTCTGAAGTTGAAGATACTGATTTACTCAATGATGATACGTTTGGAGCCATTGAGGATTCACATTGGGATCCAACAGAGACATTTTTGGAGGCAGAGCGACAAAAAAATGCCCCAAAGAGAAGGTCACGCCCGGCTAACGCAGATTTACAAAAATTTTGTGATTTTGACATCTTACTAAAACAACCTTATCAAAATAGACGTAAAAGAGATTTAAACTTTAAAAAGCGTGATGGACAAAGGAGGAATCATAGCCCCTCACCTCATGAAGATACCACGGAACCTGAGGAACGTATTTGGGAAGACGATCTTGAGAAGATTAAAAGCTTTTGTTTATTTGAAATTACACCAGAACATGTTGACCATTTGGCAAATAAGACGGTTAAGTTATCTGATAGGTTTAAATTATCGCAAAGAACGATTGAACGTCACGTTAGGTGTGTGGACCGTAATGATAGAACTTATGAACGAGAGCTGTTCATGACCCCAAATGAGTTTGATAAGATTCTTAGAATTCAACTCGCTCAAGTCTCAAAGGATCCGAAACTTCAAAGTTATACAGGGAAATGGAATCTGTATCATTTAGGAGTTAAAAAGGGTCCTCGAAATGAGGAACCTACCGATGACCAAAATGATACTAAGCATGATGATAGTGATGATCTTAAACAACAGAAGGAAGATAAATTAGACAACGAAGATGATTCTAAGGTTGTAAATGATGATAATAAGCCTGAAGAGTCAAAAGTCTTGAAATCTCGTGCAGCTAGGTTTGGAAAGGCAAGTACAGCATCAATAAGGCATGGTAGAAAATTAATATATTTGGGAGCTGATTCATCAAACACTTCAAGGTCTGAAAATGCTCCAGATATATGTATGGATAAACAGGTCAGAACCACAATAGAAACCTGTTATGAAACTTTATATGTGCTCTGTGATGTTGAAAATGAAATAGAAAAGTGTCCAATGAACCATGTTTCGGCTCTGGATAAAATGCAAAAGGACAGAGATGAGTATCTTAGAGACCTATTCAATATGTTAACAGCGGATGATGAGGTTTTTAGAGGAATTTTAGGACTTAACAAAGGTAGATTACTCGCAGCAAAAATCGGTCGCAAGTTTGGTATTGAGAATAAACTCTTGTTAATTTGTTCAATTATCAACTCTCTCGACCGTTTTGTTGAAATTTGCCAAAACGTAGATAAAGCTTTGGAAAATATACTTGATTTGTCAGATTTCATCACGCTGGTGACTAACCCTCACGAGTTAAAATCGTTAGTGGCTTTTGAAAATACCTCCGACAGTATATCACTGACCACGAATGGTGAGAGAATACAAACTGTTTTGTATGCATTCAACTCCTATACCAGACTGTATTTATTTGCTATTGAGGGGATTACTTTAACAGGTCACTTGTTCCTACTAACAGGGAATAAAGGAAGACACACTGCACTTCAGAGATGCTCTAACATACTCATTTCATTTCAGCAAAAGTGCAGAGGATTTGAGAGGATCCTAACCACCAGATCAGGAGTCGTGTTCACTAACATTTTCCTCCAAAGAATTAGGACCAACGCTGGAGCAGTTGACCAGAACACAGTTGATATTATCTTACACTACACTCTTGATATCTCCGAACATATAGAATCTAACCAGAATGAATGGAACTCCCTGGCTTCTAACATTGTTAAAATGTTCTAACATAATGTATTTTATGTTTATTTTTTATATTAAATACTGTTATATGCAAATCCTGAGATTAAATATTAAGTGAATTGATAATATTTCGTCAGTTAGTCTTGAGTTTTTGTAGAAAGGTTATAGCAGAGGGCTTAATAGCGCCTGCAGCTCCCTTAAAGTGACCATTCTTTTGAAGTTGGGTGTACTTGTGAAGTACCTCGTCATGCTTAGAACCACCAAAAATACCATATTCTACACAAAATTTGATTGCGATTAGGCTATTCGGGTTCTCCTCATATAAACTCTCGTAAAATCCTCTAGTTCCATCTCCCTAAAACATAGATATAAATATAAATAAATAAAAGGTGTTAAAATAATGTGTATATGTTAATTAGTGAAGAAATACCTGAGGAGGTGTCATATACCTTTGGCCTAGCTTACTGAAAGAAGTGTTCAGTTCAAGTTTAACAGTTTTTTCTTTAGGCTCTTTCGGTTTCCTGGTCCTAGTAGTTTTCTTTTCTTTCTTTTCCTTTTTTTCCTTTTTATTTTTAGTATCTTTTTTGTCTTTTTTTACCTTTTTAAGGTCGGATTTGTCGGTTTTAGATTTAGTTTCCTTTTTAGAGGATTTTTTCTTGGTATTATCTTCAGATTTTTTCTTTTTTGGAGTTTTTTCTGATTTACTAGAATTAGTTTTAGATTTTGTGGTTTTTTTATTACTCTGCAAGGATATTATGTAAAAATCAAATTACCTTTTTTTTAGATTTACCTTCGTCGAGGTCAAAATCACTTTCAGAATCCATCTGAGGAATGGATAAATCTTCCTCAGAATCTGACATTATCAGAAACGAAGGTATAAATAAATGTGTACAAAAATATATAATGAAATTAAAATTCGGGCCTTCCCACGTTTGGTAGATCCCGACTTAGTTTTTTCCTATCTGACACATTTTACCATTTTAATTGTTTTTCAGAGTTTTTATGTTAATCATCAAAATTTATTTGATTTGATTCTCAAATTTCGTCCTCTACTTCCCCAATTCCATCCATCTCATAAAATTCTTCTAGCATATCTATATTCTTTAGTTTCCCAGCTCTGGGTCTTCTACTACGTCTCTTGGCGATATTTTCATCATAATTTGACGATATTCCATCCTCATCCAACTCACTAATCCTATCCTCAATATCATCAATATTTTCATCGTCTTCAATTATCCTCTTGAGTTTAGGTTTTCTTCCTCTTTTTTTCCTAGGTTTAACACCATTTTCTTTTTCTTCGCCGTTAGTACTCGTTGATTTAATAGTGTCCATAGAGTCGTTTGAGCCTTGTTTAGCTATAATTGGTCCTTCATTATCGGAGAAAATCTCGTCGAAGTCTCCTGTATTACTTGAACTAACATCAGATTCGTCAATTCCAGGTTCTTTTTTAACTTTTCTCATACCTGCGCTGTTGGTTTGGTTTTCCGAATGAAAGAGTGACATTAAAGTAGTCTGAGTATAATTCCCGTTATTAAGCAGTTCAATGATCTGTTCAGCATATTTTGAAGCTCTAATCAGCATGGTGGCTTTACCTTGACCTAGTATTGATTTCACCCTATTGATCATCTCGTCTGCCACCTCCTTTACGTCTATTTGGCCCTGTATTTTTTGAACTTTACTTGATTTGATCCTCTTGTGAATTATTGAAAGTGCTGCTAACAAAGGCTGCGACTCAGAGAGTAATTGCCTCATGAAATTCAAAGATTTTGAAAGTTTCATTATATTCTTTTCGTCATAGTTAATCAGTAGTAGTGCGTTAATATATAAAGTGGTCGCGAATATAGACTTAGCCTTACTGAGCCTCATGCAAATCTTCTCAACTAAATGCTCCTGTTTATCATTTTTTACAAAATTAAACACCTCGTTCAAAATCTTCAAATTCACCTGAATTCCATGTAAACTGTTATTGTGGTCAATGGTAGCATCACTTCCGTACACTCCAGTGCCATAGGCATCTATAATGTTATAGTAGGTGACTGATGGTTGAGAGAGTGTTGTGAGCATTTCAGGGAAACAGTTATATATTGTGTTTGGATTCTTTCTGTGTATTTCATTCAGAAACACTCTGGCGTAATTTGATATTTTATCATCACTATCCTGAGTTAAAAACATCACATTATCCAACAGCTTTCCTTTTGGCTTTATCATATCATTCATTACTAAATGTGAAAACACCAGTATTGCAGTCTCCCTTACCATATTCACCGGGTGTGATAACAACTTGAACACTAAATCATTCATTGGCTCCATAATGTTAGGGTGTCTTACCAACAAGTCACCATAACATATTAACAGGTTACACTTCAATGAATTTAAATCATTTTTTGCCAAATCACTCACCGAACTAGCTTGTTCATTGCCGTTTGTTTGTGTTGTGTCAGTTTCCAACAGCAATAATGATATAATTGTCTGTATTATTGTTTTATTATTCGGCAACTTAATGTTACAAAAACTCTTTGAAACTGTTGCAAACTTACACAAACTTATCACACTGCACAAAAACAATATATTGCACTCCAAACAACTGTCAATTTCATTCTTATCCAAATTATCCTCAACTGAAATATGCTTCTCTAATTCAGAATTTGCTCCCTTGTGATTATGTTTACTGGAGTTGAAACTCACTTTATTTAGCTTATCGAAATAATTGAATGAATGGAAATTTGAATTTATGTGGATAAATTGTTGTGGATTAATAATCGCTTCAATAATGATTTTGAAAATTGCACCTCCAAGAAGATTATCATTCACCAGTTTATTCTCTATGACATGGTCAAAGAACTCTCTCTCCATCTCATCTTTCGTTGCAAGTCCCATATTGTTCTCCAATTGTTCACTTTCAGTATTTGATCTCGCCACTTTTAAGTCATTCTGCAGTTTTTCTACATACATTATACTCCTGATCGCAACATGGCCTGTTATAAATATCAACTGTGACAACTTTCTTACTTCTTTTGTAGAATCTGATACTCCTAATCCTTTGTTTATACCATTTAATCCATCAGACCCATTTAATTGGTCAGATTCACCTGGGTTTACCAAAACTGACAGTAAGTTGTTAATAATACTTGACCATATAGTTAATGGATTTGTCATGTGAGTAAAGGTAAGGTCAATAACACTTTGAGCTGTTTCAAACCAGGTAAGACTTAAATTTCCAAAATGACCCAAGAATAACTTCAAGATGTGTTGTATAAAATCCTGGACTGCGGGACTGTTTTCAAAGTATATTAACACTTGTGAAACCTCTAGCAATATATCCTCATTGTACTTTTGTAGAATTTCTTCAAAAACTCCCAAATCAAAATTGGTATCTCTAGCAACAATATCTAATTGATCTACTGAACCATCAAGACTAGTTTGTGAATCACTCCTTAATTCTTGATTTGTATTTTGTGAATTAATTGTCAAATCTTTATTTGAAGAATCCTGAATATTACTATTCTGGTTTGATGCTAGTATGATTTTAATTAAGTTTAAACATATTTTACACTTTAACAAATTTCTACTATGGTCAATTAGACTGTTTTGTGGACTAGATTTTGTACTTGGTGCGTTGGAGTAATTTGAAGTTGCGATACTGATCAATGTCGGTATAAGGTCAATTAAATTAATTCCCAGAATTTGCTGTTTGGTTTGATTAATCTGGAAAATCTTTTCAACTGATGATAAACATGTGAGATCGGTGTTTCCTATAAGATTAATTAGTAGTCTACATGTCTCAGTTAGTGAATTATGTTCTGTTTGGAAATATACATTTTTAAACTCTGTTAGAACTGATTCAACTACATTTGGGTTGTTGGACCATGAAAGTGCCCACGCTAACGGAAGCATTTGTGTTGCCTTTTGTACCCCTAGAAGGTGTGAAGAACTTATAAACCGTATCGCAGATCTTTGATCAGTTTCAGTTGGTGATTTTAATAATGATTTGCATAGTTCAAGTGATTCTTCAACTCTTTCTGAAATCTCTATTGAATCTGAATATAGTTCTCTCGCCATTTCAAGTTTAGTCTGTATTTCTTCCAGCTTATCAACCACGTCTCCTCCAAAGTCTGTTTTTAATTCCAGTATTACAAGGTCAAAATCATATTCCTTAGCATCTGCAAAGCTTAAACTTCCTTGACGCGATCTTTCCTTATTCACCTTATCATCATAAGAATTCCTTCTGCTATTGTTTGAAGAATGACTACTAAGACTATATCTCCTAACCGATAACTCAGATAGTGCAAAATTAACTTTATTAATATTATTATCTATAACTTTAAGTTCTTGAACCAACTTTGGTCTGTTTAGCTGGAGCATAAACTTGTTATTTGTGAGCATTTCTATAATTAACGAGACCAGTGCCAGTGCTTTCTGTCTAACTTGTGATCCTCTATCCATTATTCTTTCCGTTGCAAAATCTGCTACTAAATTATATTTTCTTGCTGGAAGTGCATCTGCTTCTATTATATCATACAAAACCTTCAAAACGCATGCTCTTGCATACATATAACAGTCGAATTGCCTTGATATTATTATATCCAACAACATTTCTCTGTTTCTCCAACACAACTTACTTATCTTCATCTTATACTTATCTTCGTTATTTGAATTATTTAATGTGTCATAGTTATCTATTTCCATTCTGTTTTCTGTATTATCTTCATCCTCGTTTAAATTTGCTGATTCATTACCTGAGTCATAGTACTTTGAGAGTATAATCAGCAGTTTAATTCCTTCCATAATCGACTTTCTTAGTGGATAACATGGCACATCAAACAGCTGCTTAAGTTGTCCAATATTCGATAAAACTACACATGGCACCTTTTTTGCCATTTTTTCAAAAAACAAGCCGATGTTTGTGAACTCATTTTGAACCAGAGTACTAACTAACTGGTTCGTATTAGATATTTGTGATGAATAATTCTCCTTGATATTATAAAACAGTTCATTTACTATAATATTCGGGATATTACTATCCTTCAATAGTTCCAACACATCCACTATAACTTGGCAGTGAGGTTTCTTTATCTCATCCAGCACCAATCCCAACCATTCATCATCAAAAGATTCCAAAACCGTATCTATTGTTCTGCTTGTATCTATATTATCATCCTTTTCTGGGTCTTCTTGACTATCATCCATATTTTCACTATCCTTCATTGTTGATTCTACATTTTCGCCTGTTTCGGGTGTTGCTTCAGTTTCTTGAATATTTTCATTATTCAAATTAGTGTTAAAAGAGCTGTGGCCTGATTTATTACTTTGCATTGTTGAGAAATTAACTCTGATTATTTTTGCGATTGACTGGACCATGTTTTTTGAAGTGGAATGGATAGATTCATCTAGTGATAGGGTATGAAGGAGGTTAACAAATAACAGTCTTAACATTGACACTGACGTTCTATTATTCCCTCCGTAGCAAGATGCATACGGATATTTCAAATTATATTTACAGCATGTCATAAGTGAGTTAATTAAGGTCTCAACTGCTAAAGTATTGACTTTTGAGGACTTTTCATCCTTTTTGCTCTTCCTTCCTCTTTTACCCTTTTCTTTACCAATGTCAAATGTCGTCTTTTCCTCATTTCTTTCAAATGTGGTTGCAAACTTATAACACATACACAAAAGAAAAACGCTTACGCTGATCAGTGATCTCAAAACCAGCCCTAATGATTTTGGATCAACTCCGGTCCCACCTGGTTTATCTGATGTATTTGTCTCTTCAACTTCATTTTGAGAGCTATAATGTGCTAGTTGATTTACAAATTGTTTGTATGTAACGTTATCCACTGCTTCTCTATCTGATGTATAAGGTTTTGGAGGAATTGATTCAAGAATGGCTTGTATTTTTATGCACAAATTTGACAGGAATTGACACAATAGAATCTGATTTTGTTTCTCCAAATTAGAATAAATGCGGTTCAAGCTAAAGACTGAAATGAAAACTTCTGGAGTCAATACTTTAAGGCATTCTCCTATGTTTTTAAAATTTATTTCACTGAGAACTTGAAATGAGATACTAATCTCATTTTCTGTCCATCCTTCAGGATCCTCTGCTTCTGATGCGTCTAGGAAATTTACATATTCTGGTCCTGGCGGTCTCAGTAGACTTCTCCAATCCAGGGTTTCCGGGATTTCAAACACCCTTAAACCTATGTTAGCAGAATCCATACAAATTAGTTATTTTTGCTACATTTTAAAATAAATTAGGCTTCCTATTATTATTTATAGGATCAATTATCTATCTTACAGAA
This sequence comes from Theileria sp. buffalo, assembly GCA_026724395.1. Classification (NCBI taxonomy): domain Eukaryota; phylum Apicomplexa; class Aconoidasida; order Piroplasmida; family Theileriidae; genus Theileria; species Theileria sp. buffalo. Next base: position 5,890 of record JAJHPJ010000088.1, on the reverse strand, counting down.
ATTGACAAATATTTATTAATTATAGTCAAACGTTTAACATTTATTTTGTCAAAATCACCTTATTGGGGACCATTATGGCTAATTATTTAAACCAATCTTATTTATTTATTTTTTTATTTATTTAAATTACATATACATAAAAGTTAATTTTTAAACAAAATTTACAAAAATGTGTAGGTTCTACAATGAGTATACTTGTATTTCTTGTTATTATGATAATGTACATTTCTTGACTAAACACAATTAAGTCAAATTTTCAAAGTTTTTCCAGGCATTTAGTGAATAATCCAGAGTATAAGTTGATATTCCTTCAAATGGAGTAGGTTCCTTCTCTTCAATCTTCTGTCTGGGTTCAGGTTTGGGGATTTCAATTATTTTATAGTCTTGTGAATATGTTGTTATATATTCCAAACGAGTACCATTATCCTGCTTTTCTACATCGTGTTCTTTTTCCTCAATTTCCTTATTCTCATTTTGATTAAAAATCTCGTATTCACCTTCATTTTTGGCATATTCACCAATGGAATCTTTAATTTCTCTTTTTCTTACTAGTTTACATATTTTTTCTTGATTTTTAAAATTATCCATGATACTGAAGTTATTTTAATATGAATCATTTGTAAAAGTGGCACGTGGTTGAACTAAATTAATAATATTTCTCGTTAGAGGTTCTTCTGTATCCACTATTATATCTATTTCTATATTGGTTGTCTCTATCACGATTGAAATTTCTATCTTGGTTTGATCTTTTATGGTGATATGGTCGATCTTGATGATAATTTGGCCTTGAATATTGAGGCTGCTCATTAGCATACCTAGGGTTATAAGGGTCATAAGGGTTATTGGTATAATTGTTATTATATTGATCATATTGATGATATGGGTTGTTGTTATTATGAACGGGATATTGGTTTTGTTGATTATACGAATGATATTGGTTATGGTGGTTATGATGCCTTTTATAAGGTTGATTGTACTGGTTATAGTCATTAGGTGTGTAATGTTCATGATTATAATTTGTGTGTTGTGTCGGAGTGTATTGGCCTGGTGTGTATTTATTAGTATACTGATGGAAATCCCTCTGAGTATCAGAAAGTACTGGACCATGTGGATCATTACTGTAAGGATCCCTTCTTGCAGATAACATATTAAGTATCATTCTCTTTGCAACTTCACAGTTGAATCCCCTGTTCCTCTGCTCCTCCATTAAATCTTGAACAGTTAGAATCCTTGGTGGTATTTTAGCTCCGGGTAATAAAACACTTTTGTGTTTCTTACCGCTCTCGCATACGAACTGTTCAAACTCACTATTTGGCCTATCTGTATCCTTTCCAACAATTGTATTAACATTGTTTAGAAAATTATTTCTTCTAGACTTCGGTAGCACAATTAAATTATTTGAAGTCCTGTTCCTAATCTTTTCTTCCTCTGATAATTCATCCTCAATTGGCTTAACATGAGTTAGAAGTTTATTTTCATCTATGAATGGTAGGAGAGCCACCCATTGGTACTTGTACCTCTTCCCATTCGGGTCTTCTCTGAACTTGGTTGGGTAAAACTCTCTCAATGGAGAATCAGGATCAGTCATTAGAGTCCTAAGTTTCTCTGGTAAGCAGTGACTACTTCTAATTGGCATAACACCCATTAACTGTTGAAATGGTGTTAACGGTACTCCTAAATCAAACTTTATCATCTTTACTCCCATTTCCAAAGAATCGTGTGTTCTCTTTAAATTTGATTCATCGTGATCCTGAAAGTCAGAGTTATAATCCTCAAGAGTTTGTAGTCCTGAGAAATGTAAATCTGAGCAAAACGGTGAATAGTGATATCTGTAGTACCATGACCATGACGGACATCCCTGGTAATAGTACTGTAATACCCAACAAATGCCTTTAATGTAATCGAAAGATAGCTTTTGTACAAACTTCTCTATTTCCTCTTGATTCTTATCACCCAAATTGAACTTTTCTCTATAATAAGCTTCTTTCCACAACTTTGGGTCATTCAGCGTCACGTCCACTGGAAGTTTTACATCATCCTTAACGTTACACGAATTCATCTTCTCCTTTAACTCTTTCATAAACTTATCTTCGATTCTTTCCTCTTCACTTTTATCTGAACCGTTTGTTTCACTGTTACCATTACTATCATTTGTTGCATCCGCACTGTTCAACCCATTATTTTGCCTACGACTTTGTGCTTTCATTTTAAATTGGTGGATGTTTTTAAAGGTTTCGTCTTCGATTTTGGAGAGGAGTTCAAAGAATGTGGTTATTGTATGAAAGTTTAACTTACCCTCATTTGATAAATAATCGTTAACAGCTGGAAGGATCTTCTGGTACAGTAACAGCATCTGATCGATTGAACCTCCTGTGATTGAAATTGATGGTAAATTAGGCAAGAAATCATTCCCACAAAAGAATATCATTAACACCAAATCGTCTACACAACGCTCAAAGTCTATAGGTTCTCCATTTTCGAATCCCAGTGGGAACCTTAGTTGGTGAGAAAGATACTCCCTCAAAACTGGTAATTGTAGGAACTGTAATGGTTTCCAGTTCTCTCTCATCATTTTCAGGTATTTTTGCACCCCTTCAGTACTTTCAGTATTCTTTAAAGGTTTCGAAACAAGATCAAGCGTGTTGGTAATGGCGTTTTCAGTGTTATTTGTGGTAGGATTAGTGAAAAACGTAACAATTTCTCTCAGTATAAAAAAGTTTGGTTCGTGAGTAGCAAGTCCTAACATTATGAGGTCAGCGTCCATACCGTGTAAGACATGCCTTGTGTTTGGGTCATAATCCGGGCAGTGTCTTTGGTCTCTTATAAACTTCATGATTTTGTGTTCTCCCTCCCCAGGAACATTACTATCTGAGAATACAACCACTATTCTCTTCCAAGCATCATACCTTTCAACTCTATCCTCAATATACTCCATTACCTTCTCGGATAACTTATACATGAACTCGGTGCCTGGCGTTATCACGTTACTGTCCCATTTACTTTTCCTTACTATTAAATCTGTCTTTCCGTACCTTTTTTCGTAATCCTTAATCAAAGTGTCATACGTTTCATCTTCTAAATCTGCCAGTGCTGCGGATTTAAAACGTCTGCTCCTCTGTTGATTTATTTTAGCTCTTGGCGCGACTCCATCTATAATAATCAATATATCATCGTTTACATTACCTATAGCTAGATATATCAGTTTCCTAGGCCTGACCATGAAAAATATTCGGTCTAGGTAGTCCAATATGCAGGTGAACATCACCTCTTCAGACTGCGGTTGTTCCTAAAATATTATTCATGATATATAACTAACCATGTTCTCTGGGTGGCAGCATGGATGGATGATTCCATTCATGTCCAGATACAAATTATCAAATTCTCCATTAGGGTTATCTTTGAGTAATTCTAATCCTATTGCATCTGGGTCTGAAAGGTCTAAATTCCTGTCATTATAGTTATCTATCACATCCTTAGGTACACGTGGATATCGGTTACAGAGCCAACGGTAAAAGGTTGGAACTCCCATATTTAAAATTAAAAAAGTTTAGGGTGATAAAGTTAATGAAATATTTAAGACCGACACATTTGTGAAAATAATTAGTATAAACAAAAATCAAGAAAATATGATACAGCAAATCTACTATTTTACAATGATTTTAAAATTTCAAAACATTTGTTGATGATTAAATTAAATAAACACGTTTATATTAAAATATCAGAATCAAGGATCCTATTTGGATTAATTATGTGTAAAATTATATTCAATTAAAATACAAATAAAGTATAATACAGTATTAAAAATTAATATAAATAAATTAAAATTAAATTGTATAAAATAATCTATTCTTGTACGTCGTGCATCACATACGAGATAGTATTTTTTATTCATTATCATTTTTTACATATTATATTTATTTGTTTATATCATTTTAAGAATATTTTTTATGTTTATTTTTTACGACTTTTTATCATTAGAATGTAGATTTGATTAGTTTAACATGACAATAGAAGCAGCGTTGATTTGTATAGATAATTCTGAATATTCCAGAAATGGAGATTTTGTTCCAACTAGGTTAGGTGCACAAATTGACGCTATAGGATTAATAGCAAGTGCTAAATTATCTGAACAATTTGAAAATTCCGTTGGAATTGTATGCCTGGCGCGTAAAGGATCGCAACTGCTAACTGCTCCCTCAAATGATTTAGGAACCTTCCTAACTGATTTACAAACTGTGGTTCCCTCATCACAATCTGATTTTATAAGGGGTATACAGACAGCTCAGTTGGCTTTAAAGCATAGACTAAATAAGTCACAACAACAACGTATAATATGTTTTGTGGCAAGCCCTATAGTAAGTTTCACTATGAAATTAATAATTTAGGTTGAGCCCGTGAAACATTTTGTTAAACTTGGGAAACTTTTAAAGAAAAATAACGTTATACTTGGTTTGTTTTTTACATTTAGTTATTAATCACACACATAATGTATTTTCAGATATAATTGATATCTCAAACAACTCTGAAACTGAGGAGAAGCTAAAGGCTCTTCATTCGGCCGTAAATAACAATGACACTAGTCACTATCTTTGTTGTAAGCCCTGCTCAGGAACACTCCTAAGTGACATGATTTTCAACTCAGCAGTATTATACGGACAGTCTGGAGGCGTAGGAGGTGGATCACAAATTTCACAAAATCTCACAGATTTCGGTATGTTTTTAACAACATAGACTAAAAATTGTCCTTATTTCTTAATTTTATAAAAATTATGTTAACAAATTTATTAGGAGTTGACCCTGAGATGGACCCTCAGTTGTATATGGCCTTGAGATTATCGCTAGAACAGGAGGAAGAAAGGCTTAGAAAGGAAGCTACTAAAATGCAGAATAAAACGGAATCAACATTAACTGATATAGAAAATGAATTAAAAGGGATGGAAGGATTACAAGTTGTTCCACTGGATAAGTGTGTAGAAATACTTTCCACCAGTGAAGGGAATCCTGAACTTCTTGAGTCCCTCGTGTATTCATTCCCAGATGTAGATAGCGAGGAACCTAGAATACAGGTAAAATTTAATTCCGGTGAAAAATATTGTAGGAATTAGTTGCCAAACTGAAAGAACTTCAACAAAAGTTACAGTGATTCCAAATTAAATAACAATCGTTAAATTTTAAATTTCATAAAATTTATTTCGGTATTTATTTAGTAATTTTTTGACTTTATTTTTTCATTCACAAGAAATATATACACAACATTGTTGACCTGATTGCAGTACATGATAACCACTAACAAATGAATTAGTTCATTAGATGTTTATTTATGTAAAAAAGCTATCTTCCTGTATTTTTAGATTTAAAAAAATGTCTGAAAGGTTCATTTCGCCATTCCATGGCGGCATCGCAGTAAACTACTCAGGAAATGTAGTAAACGTGAAGAATCCAAATCTAGAATTTTACAATGATTCCTGTTCAATAAAATATGGGCTAAGAGAGGAACTAGACCGTCATTTTAGAGGTTCAAGGCCCCAAATTGATATACCAGTTGAGGAAAAGCTTAAAATATGCCTTAGTTTATCTGAAGAGTGTATTAAACCAGAAGAACTTTTGTACTTGTTACAAAAAAAAGATTATACTCCACTCGCATATGATGGTTTTGAACCCTCAGGAAGAATGCATATAGCTCAAGGGCTTTGTAAAGTCGATACAGTGAACATGATGAGTAAAATCGGCATCAAAAGTGTTATTTGGATTGCAGATTGGCACGCAATGCTTAACAATAAGTTTGGAGGTGATTTGAAAAAGGTAATTTCTTTTATTATTTTACCAAATTTTATCCAATATTAATTTAAAATATTTAGATTAGAGTTGTTGGTGAATACTTTATCCATAT
>JAJHPJ010000087.1:0-29522 GCA_026724395.1 Theileria sp. buffalo | reverse complement strand
ATAACTTGAAGATGATCCATGGATATTCCATGTATCCTAAAAACCCGCACACGAGACCAATTTTCAGGATAACATCACCACAGCATCTTATAAGTGATAAGTTTATGGTCCCTGATCTTACATTCAGTCCTTGCTCTATCAAGGACAACAGAGATTATCCTAATCTGCATTACTTGGTGGCAACCTCAATCTCACCCTCGCCATTTTTCAGAACTGTGGTGATTGAGATTCTTCCTCAGGTAACAGTCACTAACCACTTTGACCTTGATATTTGGATTCGAGAGTTCATAACTACTAAAAACGTGGTCAAAAACGTGATTAAGAGGACTGGAATCATTCATAAGATCTATACCAGCTTCAAGCTTCTAGCGCACAAGTTCCACACAAACAAGGTTAACCACCTTGATACCAGGAGCTCGAAAGGTACTCGTAAAAGCCGAAATAGTAATCGTAGTAGAAGGTCACGTAAGACCAAAGATACCGCTGGATTAGGGTTTTCCGATGACAACACAGGGCATTGGATAAAGATTGATAGTGGCATGACAGTGGAGTTTCACCCTCAGAGTAAGGGTGAATTCCACGTTCAAGTCACTGGTATCAACCCGTTCCAATTTGGAGATACAAGGGTTTCAAAATTCTGGTCTTCATCGCTCCTAATTAAGCCATCTTCATCTACTCAGTTCCGTTATCCACAAATGATTCGGAAGTCTGACCTCCAAATTTCGACGCCTACCCCACCCAGCCCAACACAAAGAATTGATAGTAATATGGTAAGGTATGGTCTGTGTGAGCTTGAAACACTAGTTCATAAAGGCTGTAAGATGGTAAGGTTTTCAAGACCTAGCAAGCCGGAATGGGTGATTATAAACTCAACTGGACTTAATCTTTACATTCAGCAACTTGGAATACTATCCCATGGAGAAATTCTGTACCCGACACATGATCTTGGTGGTAGTTACAAGACTCAACGTGATAGCTTTAAAGAGTCCCCCGAACCTGAAATACAAACGGGAGCTGAATACAGTTGGTATGACCCCCTCAAGGAACAAAAACTAATTATCAAACTTTACCATATTCAATATAAAAATAATGATCTCATTGGTCGAATCATCAAAAACACCAACCCCAACACTAATAATACTGTTAATAAGGGTAATCTTACTCCTATTAGTGATGGTATGGGAGGTGAGTTGGAGAAGGTAACAGTGAGGGTGAGAGGAGTGTTGTTGATAGATTTGGGAAGAGTTGAGAGCATAAACGTGAGTGGGATATTCAATATGAGGTTGGGGAAGATGCGGTTGGCGGCTAAGATTAACGCCCAGACGAGTGTTATTATGGGTCAAAGGGCTTTAATAATCACGTGTGGGAAGCTTAACAAGCTAATTAATAGGAACAAAAAGCTTTTTGACATCTATAAACAAATTAAGATACCCAACGCAGAGATTAAGCTTAACCCGAAGCAGTACCTGCTTGAAAAGTTCAAGTACAACATCAAGCACGCCGAAAATCAGAGAGGAATTAGAGTCTCAAATCGTTTAACAACTAATACATACCCATTAACTGGGAGAATGAACTCGAAGTCTAGCTCAAGGACAATTTCCAGAGTTAGCACTGACCGTTCCTCAGCAACCAAATTGTCTTCACAGGTTAAATCTGATGCTAATACAGTTGGAATTCTAAAACCAGAGTCTAAAAGCATTTCGATTGTATCAGATTCCAAAAGTGTGAAAACATTGTATTTGCATCATACGTCGATGAAAAGTGAATATCAAACTCGGGGGGTTGATCAGCGTCATACCTATCCACTGACAAGTCCAATTTACGACACAAGTTACCGAGCGAAACAGGTTTTAATTAACATTAGCAACGATTACACGTTGAACGTATCTTTGAACGGGTTTGGACTATGCATATGCTCTTATTTACCGGAGGAACTACTATACCTCTCACTTGTCCTTGTCAAGTTTAGCACCTGTTTCCAGGACAATGAGACCAGGAACCTATTCTCAATAGGGTGGCTTCAATCCGATGTACACGACATAGATTCGTTCTACCCAACCATGCTCAAACCTGTTCTTAACTATTCATCTTTCAACATCGGTAATAAAACTAGCTATTAACTATTTAGTAGTTATTCAAATACCAATTTAATATATACTACTAATGTATCAGTACTTTATATTGAGATGTAATAAATAAATGTATAGGAAGTATCAATAGAAGGAAGGCATCATCATACGTACATCATGATATAATAACGAATAATAATAAGGAAGTCATAAGTATTATTATGAACACAAAGAGTAACAAATATATAAAGGAAATATCGTTATTGAGCATAGATGTACAGCCGATAAACATAAATCTGGACACTCGATTGATATTTTCGGCTCTTTTGTTGTTGGATGAATATTTGTCAATTTTCTCGCAGTCCGAGAGGAACATTGAGTCGTTTTCTGGTCCTTTGGTAGGGATTTTTAATTACGAGAACATGGAGTCATTTGACGACGAAGTGTACATTCTGAACGATGTCGTTAAGTCTCAATACGGCTCAGACTCATCCACGGGTTCCCGTTACAACATTTCACGCTTCCTAATTGGGAAAATTGTAATGGTTATTAATTTAAGGAGATCAGACACGATACTGATAGACGAATTACCACCTCTAAGCCCGATGGTGCGGTATCTGGTTTACATTCTGAAGAGGACTCCGCACATCTCAGATGCCCATATTGTGCTCAATAAGGAATCGTTAATGAGGCTGTGTTGCACTCCATACGTGCTCATGTCACACTTCACATCAAGGTATATGAGTCAGGCAATTCATCAAATTTACAAAGTGCTTTGGGCAGTTGACCTGATTGGGAACCCGAAGCTTATTTTCAATCATTGGTTCTCAGCTCTTTACCAGTCCTTGATTGTAAGTTTAAGTTGTTATAATTCTTTTTAGGACTTTAGAGAAGCTATGAGGTTTATTCACTTGCCGCCAGTGACGTTTTTGCTACTCCTCAAGGGAGTGAGCCAGTTTGGAGTTACTGTCATCTCAGGCATTGTAGACGCATTTTATAGGCTAACTGGAAGCTGGTCCCTGATACTCAATACAATGGCACTTAACTCAGATCGTTATGCAGTTTTCATTCTCAATCAAGTGTTTCCCAAAAACCTCTCACATCCCAGTAACCTCCTTGAGGGTTTTTTCTTTGGATCTACTACTGTAGGAAGGAATTTATACATATCACTAGGTACCAGTGCAGGAATTTTCTCCTACAAATATACTAATCTACTCATTTATACCAGTTTTATATATTTTACTCAGTTATCAATTTTCAATTTATATCTAATATATTTGTAGGAAACTTTATATTCAAGCCAGTTAATAGTTTTAATAAGTTTGTTGAGTCGATAAAGTTAAAGAGCGGAAACAGGGAAATATTTATGTCATTTTTGCATATTTGGACCTCAATTATATCAGCCCTTTCGAGTTTGTGTTTTGGAACGTTTGCGGCGATTCTGTCAGGGCTGTCGATATGGTTGCAGGGTTTATTGAATCAGATGCACTCAGTGCACATGCTTTCAGCTATAAGGCCACGTCGTTCCTGCCACCACCTCAAGTGCAGTGGACCTGTAAGGTACAACTTCCTAGAATCGTGGTCAGTTGAGGCCTCAAAGAGATTTGGTCATTCTAGTCAGGTGCTCTTGGCACTGCCACTCGATGTTAAACTAAAGCTATTTGACCCAGTATACCTAGCAACCTCTCACTGGTCAGTATTGGCTACCCATATCAGCTCTATCAGTCCCCTGATCCTCAGCCAGTCATTTGGCAGCTTTAAGGACTTGATCTGGGTAGATAGGCTTGATCTTGGATATGTAGAAAAACGGCACGTCAAATGGAAGTACAAAATAAACTCAATCAAAAGGATACAACTCATACAACTCTTTTGTTACAGTAGTCATGGCTTAGATGTTCCAGTTTTCAACGCTGACCATTTGGCCAATAGAGGTGATAATAACAATAAAGTTGAAAATAGTAATAGAAAAGTGGAGGGCCAAATCAGTATAATAATATATGATACTGACGATGAAAATACTCCAGAGGATTGTAGAAGTAACTATATGAACCTTGTACCTGATAGTAGAATAATATTGCCGGTGAAGGTTGGAAAGAAGATGGTTGGGAAAACGATGTACTTTATGAGAATTATATTTTCAGAACCCGGAAGAGTAGCTCAGTTCCATTTTAAGAAGGGACTGCCCGCAAAGGTTCAGGATCGTCTGGAAAATCCAAACTTTCTCCACGATTATCAAGTTGACCAGACCAACGTTCATGAACAGATTCAGATGAACTTGAAAGAAATTAGGAATAAACTCGAGAAAAAATTATCAACTGGGAATCAAATGGATTTGGTTAACGTTGGAGAAGGGTTAAAAGAAACGAGAATTGGTCCAGATTATATTAGAACTGGTTACCTGGATACCGAAATGGAGATGAGTAAGGGTTTGAAAAGAGTTGAGCCCTATTTAGGAATGTACCAGGTTGGAAAGGACTTGGAAATTCCTACAGTTGATGAATATTTGAAACAAAAGATCGAATTCACAGATGTTGATCTAGGTGAAAGGGATTTCATGAAAACAAAACCCCCGAATGCTGATGCCAATAGCAATACTGTAGAATATAATGTAAAGAATAGTGTACCATATGTAAAGAATAATGTAGGTGATAATGTGAAGAATAATACAATGTACAATAGTGCAGCTGGAAAGGCTGAAAATGTGATGAATAAAAGTGTGAAGAATAAGTATGGATTGAAATATAGTAAAGAAGAAGATGAAATTGTTGAAATTGTAAGAATGCCAAATTTAGAAACAGGCAAATTGTATTTTACTCTTTTAACCTCAGTTATAAGAGAAGTAGCGCTTTAATTTATTAGAAATCTATACATGGGGATCTACTTACATACATTTCAACTTTTCTATACAATCTCAAAGTAATCTAGTAAATATTTCAAAAATAAATTTTTTTTTCAAATACCTTAAATTAAAGAAAAATTAAAATTTTAATATAAACATAGATTGTGATATAAATAGAAACTTGTAGAATATATAGAGCCTGAGTACAAATTAAAGCTATTGATAAAAATAAAAGAAATTTTAAATAAATTATGAATAAAGAGTGAAATGGATCCGAATAATAATTTAGAGAGTAAATTGTGGTTAAATTCACCAGTATCGGCTGGTAGGAGTGAAGGATATCCAACTAATGAATTTAAAGGCTTAACACTCTCTGATCCTACTGACCTACCGCTTTCAGCTGACATTGTTCCTCTGAAAATTTCAAATGGACCACAAGATGAGGTTGGTTCCGACGAGTTTGATGTTATGGTCAACGACCTCAGAAGCATCTTCATTTGCTGGCTCAAGAAGACCCAAAACAGCCTCAAATCGCAGCGCGAGAACTTAATACGAGAGGCTGATGAATTACAAAAGGAGAAAAATGCATTTGTTCAAAAGATTAAACAGGAAAGAGCAATTGAAGCGGAGAAATTAGCTGTAAGCCATTACTCAATTTTTATACATACTTATTTATACTATTAGATTATTAAATATACTATTTAACTGATAATAAACTACCTGTATGTATTTTTTCTAATTATTTAAACATAATTTAACTAGATTTCTATATTTTAAATATTAATTTGTAACCTAATGCATTCTTTAATCGATGTATAGGAGGATAGAAGAAGGCAGAATGCAGAGATAGCTAGTCAGTTGAAACAGATACAAATAGAAAGAGAGGACTCAAGGAGAAGAATTGAAGATGACTGGTGCAAATTGGAGCATGAGAAGGACGTTTTTAGGAAGTACATGCAGTTGGAGGCCGAGAAGCTGAAACAAAGAATTGAGTTGTTGGAACAGGAGAAGCGCAAGGTTGTCGACAGCAAGATTGCCTCCGAGACGATGGTTGACATTAATGTAGGAGGTGTCGTCTTTGAAACATCAAGGCATACACTAACCCGTCAGGAGAACAGTTACCTGAATGGACTCCTGAGTGGAAGATACGAAATTGGAAGAGATCGCCAAGGGAGAATCTTTCTTGATCGAGACTATGAACTGTTTAGGATTATACTCAACTTTTTGCGAAATCCAACATCTCTTCCAATTCCAAGGTAAACTATTAATCCTATTACCATTATTTATCCTTATTTTCACTTATTACCAAAATATATTAATTGTTTAGGGACTTGACTGAAAGTGCAATGATATTGGAGGAGGCTAAGTACTATAAAGTGAAATTTAGTCCATATCCGTTAGTGTTGTGTTATGGAGGACATAACGGAAAGGAACATTTGCGTTCAATGGAATTGCTTGACATGGATAGTAAGGTTTGGAGAAATTGCAATCCTATGGCAACTGAGCGTATGTACTTTGGATCTGGAGTTTTGAACAACTTTTTGTACGTATTTGGGGGCCAAAATCTTGACTATAAGGCACTATGTGATGTAGAAATGTACGACCGTTTGAGGGATACATGGCAGCCCGCCGCATCCTTGAAACAGCCCAGACGTAACAATGCAGGAGCGGCTCTAGATGACCGCCTTTTCTGCGTTGGAGGGTTTGACGGTATGACCATATTGGACTCAGTTGAGTCGTACGATATGCGCATGAAGAATTGGATACCAGTCGCATCTCTCAATTTGCCTCGCTCCTCAGCTATGGTCACCCACCAAAATGGATCGTTATATGCCATTGGAGGTACAACTGGAGAACGTCTAAAGTCAGTGGAGAGATATGACGTAAGGAAAAATGAATGGGAACTAATAAGTAATGGATTGCTTGAGGTTAGGTCGGCAGGAGCTGCCTGTACTTACCTCAACGAGATGTTCATTGCCGGTGGAATTGACAACCTTCAGTCCGTTCACTCATCGGTGGAGACTTGGGACTCAAAAAATCAAACTAGTTCATTTCTTAAGGATGTACCTGTCCCCGTTATGGACTGTGCTATGGCCTCAACTCCTCACAATATTGTACTTGTTGGTGGACAAAATAACAAGATTCTTGATTCGACATTCTTTTATCAACCAGAATCTGATCAATGGACTCCAGGTTTGCTTTGCAGCAATTTCTGCTACATACTTTACTTATGCCCCTACTTTTTCATATTTTACTCATTCCCTGATACCAGTTATATATATATTCCATTTATACTTTATAACTCTTAAATACTAGTCAATTGTTGTATTAATAATTGATATAGGACCAAAGCTGATAATGCCTAGATATGGCCATTCAGTAACTGTTCTTGACTTCTAATGTAAAATAAACATTTTTCACACTATTAACATCTTCACGATATAACAAATTCACAATTTTAATTTTAATACCACTTTATATATTATTAGTTTTATTTTATTATGGAAGAACTTATTTATAATTTTTAAACTAATTTTTAAAGTTTTGTAAAAAATATTTTAAGTCATTTCAAGTAGTGCAGTTGTATTCAAGCTGTGTAATGGATTTTAATGGAAAAGTTGAATTTAATAGTTATTTTGGTATAATGGGCCAAATTAATAATGGAAGATTATAGGAAATATTTAAAGGAAGCTTTAAGTAGAAAATATGAAGGGGAATTCAAACCCTTCCAAAAAACAACAATATCTACACTGACCATTTCTGGCCAATCCGATAACAAAGTAGAAGTAGAATATAAACGAGCAAAATATAATGCAGAAAAAAACTTTTGCAAAAGTGGAAAAAACGTCCAGTCGAACTTAACTAATGGTGTAAACAATCATACAGGTGTATATATAGAAGAATCTGAAGTGAAGTCTTTTAAAGAGAGTGGATTAGAGTTGATTAAAAATTGTCAAGTTTGCTTAGTGATTTTGGCAGGAGGTTTATCCACTCGTATGGGCAGCTGTGAGCCGAAATCCTTGATTCCAGTGACCTTAGTCAAGGGAAAGTGTTTACTACAATTACACCTTGAGAAAGTTTTTACACTTTTTAAGGCAGCAGGAGCTGATCCTCACCCATACATTTTCATTCTTACCTGCAGTTTCAATTACCCTCAAATTCTCACATTTTTGAAAAAAAACGACTTTTTCTCTTTGGACTCCTCTCGGGTAGTATTGCTCCTTCAGTCGAATTTACCCTGCTTTATTGGGGATGATTTAGCTTTTTCAGAGTACCCTAAGTCATGCCTCAGTAGCCCTAGATCTGACTTCATTGACTTTTCACAAAGGGCTGATTTTGATAACTTTTATACTAGAGGTTTCAGGATGGACGTTCAATTTGAAGGGCTTGTAACTTCTCCAAACGGCAATGGTGATATTTTTAAGTCACTCCATCTTAGTTCAGAGTTTATGGATATACTTCCCAAGCTAAAGTGTTTGCACGTTATAAGTGTTGACAACTCATTAAGTAAGCCTTTGGACCCTGAATTCATAGGTTTGCACGCACATTTACCCTATTTCGATATGGTAAACAAGTGTATATTAAGAAAAGATGGTGAGAGTTTAGGAGTATTTTGTGTTAAAGATTATCCTCAAATTATTGAATATACAGAAATCAATAATGTGTTACATACATGTAACGGTGATTTATCTAATAACTCAGCTGATACCTCAGTAAATCAATTTGTAATTGGTAATATGTGTGATCATTTGTTTTCTGGTAAATTTATAAGTGAAGTTCTGGAAAAGAAATTGTATGCGGAGATGCCATTTCACGCTGCAAAAAAAAGAATTCCATACTGGTGTAATGAAACGTTAAAGTTCCTGTTCCCAGATAAACCGAACGGTTATAAACTTGAGCTTTTCATCTTCGATATTATGCAGTTTTCAAATAACATTATGGTACAAATTCTATAGAATTATCCTCTATTCTTACTTACTAGTTATATACACTAATAATAATAATGTTTTAGTGCGTTTTGGTTGATAGAGATGATAACTTTGCTCCTTTGAAGAGTTCATGGGACTATGATTTGAAGAATGATGAGGCCATACAGTACAGGATGGACAAATTGTTTAAAAAGTGGTTATCTAAGGTCAATTGTACTGTTCTTGGACTCTCAGAACTGTCTCCAACCCTATCATATGAAGGAGAAAATCTACAGAAATTTAAAGATAAAACACTTAAGGGTCCAATATACCTTGACTAATATACCATACTCCAATTTATATGTTGTTATACACTAGTATATAGTAAATTATAGTATAAAACAAAACTAATATATAGCGATAAAAAGTAAATTAGAATACAAGATATGGAGGGATTAAGAAATTATTTCCTTTGTTTTGGAATGAAATTTTCATAAAATAGAGAACCGTCAGGTAAGTGAACAGGATGCCTGCTGCTTTTCGGCTGGAAGAAGATGTTGTCGAAGTATAAACGTCTGTGATTCTCGTCAACTAAATCAAAAATCTGACCTTTCTTAAGGTTGTGTTCTTTGATGTAGTTCGGATCACAGTGAACGACAAACCTTGGCTCCCTTGGGTCATCACCCTCAACCACAACGTCGTCTGTCTTAGGGTCAAAGGGAAGAACATTCTCTCTGAGTTCAACAATAGTGCCGTTGGAATGACAATATATCAAGTCACAAAGAAATTCCTTCTCGTAGTCTATCTTCTTGTCAGGGTTTTCCTCGTTGTACTTATCAATAAGCTTTCTGGCATCACAGGGAAGGTTGGGAGAACCATAAAATGGGTGGAACCAGTATTTGTACCTGTATTCTCCCAAATATCTAGGATTCCTGAAAATGTCACCCTCATCACAAACGTCATCCAAATAAGGCAATTTCAATACCACATAGCCAAAATTATCAATAATGTCCTCTAATTCATAATTAATATAAATAAATAGAATATTATTTAAGGATTATATAGTGTAAATGGTATATATATAACTGGTATAATAAATAACTAGTATGAATGTGTAAATCTGAGCTCCGCTGAGGAACTAGTGGTATTGATATAATTGCCTGCAAGCAAAACAGTACTTGGAAATGTTTTATTAATTAATTGTTTAATAGACGGGTCTTTAATGGATTGATCCAAGGGAATTTTAAATGATATCCCGTCATTATCAACAGTCTCGAAAAGATCCTCAAACTTCTGTATCCTCTCATCCTTTTCAAAGGTTTTAAGCTGACTTATAGGAACACGTTTTGGTTCCTTAGTCTGGCCTGTAAGCCCAAATCCAGAACCTTTACCGACACTGCCACCAGGAGGAACAACTTTACCCATCATGGGTGTAGGACTAGAGTTTGAATCTCCGGTGATTTTGAAGGGTGTGGCAAGTCTACTGTAGTAACCACAACTTCTAGCATCCATAATTTCCAAGAGCCTGTCCATGGGATAAGGCCTACAAAAACGGTCATAAACTCTGTTTCCAGGAACATAAAAGTTTAAATTTTCCTCTTGGCCCTTGTTTGGAGAAGTAATATAGTTGTTAGTGTCGGAAGAGGAAATTTGGCCTTTATTTAGGGGTTTAAACCTGAAGCCTATAAATTTAAGAATAGGAGTTGGGTTAAAAGGGATTTCTTCCCTCATATTTAGTACAGTTTTATAGGGTGTTATGGAATTAAGATCAACGAGAGGAGAAACAGGAAGCCTCATGAGCTGTAAATTACAGCGAGAGTTCCTGAAGTTGATCTTCCTAATGTCAACGAAACGATCATTAAACTTCTTTCGTCGTTCTCGGACTCTTCTAAAGAGTTCAACCTCCTTATTAAACCTGTTTATTTTACTACGTTTTCTAATAAATAAGGCAAATTCTCGGTATTTATTAGTATCATTATTAATCCAGCTTGAATAATAATTTAAAGGGGTTTTAGAAATAATTTTATTCTCAAATTCGCCAATTTTAGAAGTAAATTGATGGCTAATTCGAGAATAAATACTAACAAATGAAGGTTTTAAATGTGTATTATTAATTGAATTGGTGAAAAAATGTGTAGAACCTAAAAAATAAAATAAAATAAGTGAAACCTGACCATTTCTACTGCGATAAAAGGGGAATATGGTACAGAAACCCAGAAAATAAACCAAAAAGTAAATTGTATAATTGTGAATCGACACAATTGACATTACATTAAAAATTCCATCACATCACCCAAATTTATCTGAATCTAACCAAATTAAATATTACTAAAGGGATATTAGTGAATAAAATTAAATTATTTGAGAAAAAGGAAGAAAAATGGTACATTTGTAAAGAATAAAGGTGAGAATATGGAAAATGTGAACACATAGGGAAGATTCCAGAAATATCTAAAGATTTAAATAATTAATTTAAAAATATATTACAAAAAATAAGGAAAATAACCATAATAATAAAGATAAAGTAATATTTTGTAGGGTCCCAGAAATGTTATTATAGATTATTTCAATAGTTAAATTTTTTATGATATTTGAGGATTTTTTCTGAAAAGTATATTCTTTTACATGATTTTGTACATTATTTCCCTAACTTTTTGTTTGTAATTTATTTCAAATGTATCTAGTTGATGATCTTTTAATTTTTTATTTTAATACCTATCGCATTTCAAAAACAAATAAACAGTTGTAACCTAAATTAATCTTAAATTTTCTAATTTAATTTTTTCAAAAGTTTTAGTTTAAATATCGAGAAATATAGAATATATTATAAAATATAGTATAAAATAAGGCAAAAATAGCCGATTTGTGTAAAGTAACTCTTAAAAGACTAAAAGGAATCGAAAGATCGTATTGTAAAATAATGAAATAAATGGGTGATGAAAAGGAATACTTTGGATACATTTCAGGTTATGATCCAGGGGGTTCTGTAGAGAAAGTTGAGTTTAATGACATAACATTTGATAGAGAAAATGATGAAATAAAACGTTTACAGGATATCAATAAGAATTTTCCAATAGATAACAGTTTATACTACGATGATCATTTGGACGGAAATATTATATATAATGATGGTTTTCCATCGTATCGTATGGTTAATACTAATCCTGGTAATAATTTGAATAGTTTTCCAAGGAATTTACAGAATGAAGGTATAAATAGCAACATATCTAATAATAGAATGATAGTGAATACAGAGTCGTCAAGATCAAGTAGTAGTAACGGTAGTGAAAATTATGTGAATAGATCAGTTAATGATGTTAATGGGATCGCTGAGGCCATAAAGGAATTGACAACGAGATTACCCATCCCTCCATCTCCGGACCTTTTAAAATCTGTACATCCTGAGCTTGCTGTTAAACTTCAGCTAACATATCTTAAGGCATACATACAGAACCAACAACTTCTAATGGATCTAACCCACTCCAACACACATAATATGCATAGTAGTAGCTTACACAGTAGTAACGGCCTGGATATACCTAACTTTGGAAATAATTTAGGAAGTAATTCACAGTATTCTTATCCAATTGTTGAAATTAAATCATCGTATCCACAACTCACTGATACATTTACAAATAACAACTTTTATACTCAGGCTCCAAATCCCGTTGATTTATCTACTGTCCCACCGGACCCTTCAGAGATGATACAATTGAACAATACCTTAAGTAAACAGTCAAATACTGGAAATTCAGTGCTAAACAACGGTGTGGAGGAGTTTGGGCAAAATAATGGATATTTACAGCTTGCAAATTATCCACAATTTCCCAATTACTCAAATTTCTATTACCAACCGACTAATCAACTAAGTACTCAGTTGACCAATTATCCTCAATTACCTAATTATCCCCAACTCACAAATTACCCTCAGTTGGCAAATTCTCCACAGTGGACAAATTACCCGCAATTAACAAATTATCCGCACATAACTGAGAGTGGGTCCTACGATTACTCCAATAGGCCTTTGGATAAGGCTGGAGATTTTGGATATGACGGATTGAAATACGAAAATCCCGCAGATCTAGTACCAACTGAGTACAGGGATCGTGTTAAGTACAATTCCGCTAAAAAATCATTCGTTTCAGTGTACTTGAACTCACTTGGACTGAGAAAAAGGAAGTCATTTTCAATTAACAAATTTGGAATAAAAAAGGCTCTCAAGCTGGCCATTAACTTTTCTAATTCTCTTACCACAAGTGATAAGGCCTATAGTAATGAATTGAGCCAGGATTTGACGAGTGGGAGTCCACGTGACGACGTTGTGGATGACGGGGTAAAATTGGCTATAAGAGAAAGAAACCTGATTGAAGATGTTTGTAAGCAGGTGTTGAAGACTAGTTCGGGGAGTGTGGAGAGTTTTGAGGGATTTGAGAAGGCGCTTGGAATGGCCAGGATCCGAGGGTTGGTGTACAGTCTAGGAGCCAATGTTTGGATGTGTATTTTCTACAAGAAACGCAAGCGGAAGCTCCAGTTCTTTAGTGTGGACGAGTTAGGCTTCGAAAAAGCCTTCCAAATGGGTCAGAACTTTTTCAACACTAACCCTCAACTAGTACGCTCCAAACTCTCAGGAGCTATTTCATACTGGTTAGAATCGAATCCATCCAAAACTCTCAATGTTATCTTTAAAATCAAGCCTAATAACTGTAATCTCAACACTACAGGTATTATTTTAAAATTTCACATACCTAGTTATACATTCGTTAAACTAATTACATATCTAAATATGTTTTAACTATTAAATCCGTCTCATATGTTGTAGATATTTCAAATGGTGTGAAAAATGGATTAAATAGTAATGTAGAGGATAGAGAAGTGTTATATGTTGGTAGATTCGAGACTGAAGTTTATGGAGGCTTTCTACAGGCCAAAAGAGCCTCGCAGAGTTGGTGTAATCAAGTAAAAAAGTTCCATTCCTCCACGACATCACACAACACTCAAAATTTAAATACAGGCAATAGTCTGGGTGATAGAATAAACAAATTAGGTTATGTGTATTATAGTGATAATGATAAGAAGTGGGTAGTGGTAAGTGAAGGGGGGAAGGTAGAGTTCTCAGTTGAAACTTTGGGACATTCAGAGGCCAAAAAACAAGCCATTTCACTTAGATATAAAAATATTTCTAACTAATATGATACTTTTAGTTAATGTTATACATGATGATAAGAGGTGGTAAAGTGTTGTAGTTTGGCTGGAAAAAATCTTGGAAAAGACTGTATTAATCAGTGTGTAAAAATTGCATTTTTTTGAGAGAAAATGGTGAGTGGATGGAATAGAAATACCCAACATGGTGAATGGATTCTTTGTTGATGTCCCCACTAGGAGAAAGAATACTTACTTACTATTTCGTTTGTTTTCAGGTTAAGACCCGAATTTACCATGGCAACTTTTTCTATAAGAGTTACTACTTCTTCCAGTATAATTTGTTCCGTAATGTCCCCCAAAAAGTCTGATGAAGACTCAAACACAGATTCGTCCAGTTCATCCGGTCAGGATTCCACCCAATTCACCAACACATCTGGTGTAGAATCTGCGATTGAGCTTGATGATTCCCAGAATGACGCTGAGGAACCAACAGTCGAAAGTTGTCAACTCAAAGACTTCGTGTTCTATGACAGGGATATGAAAATGGCTGATCCTTCTAAATACAGTGTAGAATTCAAAAATTCATCCATTTTCTTTTTCTTCGATTTTTTCGTTGGCAAAATTGAGTACGGAGGGAATACCATCTGGGACAGAAAGGATTATCGAAATGTAGCCTTCGTGGCCTCTTTAGGTGTGTATCCATTCTCCAACTGTTTCGACCTCGAGTGCCAAGAAGATTTGGTGTTGGAATTCCAATATCCCTTCACCTATTTCCCCTCTCTTCAGGAACCCGATGATGAATCAACCGATGATGAATCAGCCTATGATTATTCAAGCGATGATGAAGAGTAATCCCTTAAATACTATTTAGCAACAAAGAGAAAAGAATAAGATATTCTGAACCCAAAAGGCTTGAGACATTATGTATTTTTAGCTAAGGTTGATGCTTTATGTTTTGTTCTGGGTCTAAACTTTTAGTAACCCTAAAATTAAAATAAAATATCTCTGCTATCACAAGTTAACAATTTGAAGATTCTCACCTCTTGATCACAAACTTCCATAAAACTTGTCGGAAAATTACCAGTTTTCTCTAATATTGTAATATAGAATATATATCATGTAATATTACATATATATTATTTATATACCTGCTTAATAGATGTAGAAATTAAGATCTAATAATTCCCCAGTTTAATTATATTTTATAATGAGTTGTCGAACCCGTAGAACAAATTATTAATGTCAGCTACTATATCAAAGTTGCCTTCACCTAATTACGATTTATCAAGATACCGACCGTCCTCGATCAAGAATGACCCGGTGAATTGGGAAAAGATTGAACTTGATATTAAAGCAGAACATAGTACAGAACAGTTTAACTATTTTATTAAAGGAATAGTAAAATGTTAATGCGTAAAGTTCTGTAAATATATAAATTCATGCAATTAATATACTGTCATATATAAACATGTATATTACTAATTTATGTGTTGAAAAGATTAATCGGTAACATCAATTACTGGTTCTCCTTTAAGAATATCATCATTGGCCTCAGCTCTGTATTGATTAAAGTTTTTGATAAACTTTTTAGCAACGAGTTTGACTTGATTTAGGTTTTCCTGTGAGTCTTCCCAGCTTAGTTCCTGACGTAGAACTTCCTTAGGCACGCCGTTAACCTCCTTTGGAACCAGAAATCCAAAGTATGGAAAAAGCTCAAAGTCATCCTCAGATTCGCTAATCTCACCTCTATTAATGGCATCCACAATACGTCTAGAGTATCTGAGTGGGATTCTCATTCCCTTATCAGACTCGCAACTGCCTCCAATCCAACCAGTATTCAATAACCAAACTCTCACTGAGCCCCTTTCAGTGGTGGAGTCTGTGGAAGTCAATTTTTGGTACAGGAGATTAGCGTAAGTTAGGGGAGAAAGTGCCAGAAAGGGACCTGCGTAACAGGCTGAAAAGGTTGCAGTTGGTTTTGTGACTCCGATTTCAGTGCCAACCATCTTAGTGGTGTAACCTGATACGAAGTGGTAAATGGCCTGGTGAACATTCAGAAGACTTACTGGCGGTAGAGCTCCAAATGCGTCACATGTGAGGAAAATAATGTTGTTCGGATGTCTCTGGACGAGTGCAGGTAAACATACGTTGCGAATATGACGAAGAGGGTAGGCACAGCGTGTATTTTCTGTTACACTTACATCAGCATAGTCAACCACCTTAGAAGAGTCGAGAACGACGTTTTCTAAAACTGAACCGAAGCGAACAGCCTCAAAAATCTCGGGCTCTCGCTCAGCGCTGAGGTCCTTGCACTTAGCATAACAGCCACCCTCTACGTTGAATACACCTTCCGGAGTCCAAACGTGTTCGTCGTCCCCCACCAGCTGACGTCCTGGCTCAGTCGATAGAGTAGTCTTGCCAGTACCGCTTAGGCCGAAAAACAGAGTGACGTTTCCTTCAGTGTCAACATTACATGAAGAGTGTAAGGGTAACAAACCCTTCTGAGGTAACAGGTACATCATAAGTGTGAGCACACCCTTCTTCATCTCACCTGCATATTCAGTTCCCAATATCACCATCTCCATACTAGTGTAATTGATACATATCGATGTACCACTAGTTATTCCTATACCATTTTATAGTCACACTACTATTAAGTATATAAAATGCTAATAACTAACAAATATTGGTAGTTGTGTATACCTTTGATGGTGGTATCAGCTTGATGAGGGCCAGCGTTGTAAATAGTGAAATCAGGCGTAAAATTCGCTAGTTCCTCTTTTGTTGGGACGATAAGAAGGTTGTGCATGAAAATAGCGTGATAAGCTCTAACGCTCACCACACGCACCCGCACACGGTGGTCAGGGTCCCAGCCTGCAAAGGCGTCAGTAACATAGATCCGCTCTGTGCTGTTAATGAAGTCAATTGCTCGACGGCGGACAGAATCAAAGGCCTCAGGCTCAATTGGAATATTCACAGAATCCCACCAAACCTTGTCACGGGTATTATCATCCAACACTGTCCTCTTGTCCATCGGAGACCTACCAGTCTTCTCTCCTAATTAAAATATACTGCTATTATAAAGAAATATGGTATAAAGTATTTCAGTATATTAAATATATAAATGTGTAATTAGATATGAGAATGTGTACCTGATAAACAAGAGAGTGCTCCAGTGGAAGTTAATTCGGTATGCGGCTCGAATCTTAGAGCGTGGTGATATAGTAAAGGGATGCAACTATTATGCAATACCTTAGCCTCATCCAACTCGCCCTAAAACAATATATAACCATAAACTAATACAATAATCTAATCTTAACTATATAATATAAGGTTAACTATGTAGTAAATAGGCGAAAATAACCTGTAGGAGTTAATAGTATATAACTATATACTGCTAATATTGACTATATCAAATAGTATTGAGTAAATGGTAGGAAAGATACGAATTTCTTAGGCTTGGCTAGTAATTGAGTGGTTGTATGCTCAATGGCAATAGTATTACTATTGGTGACGGGAAGATCATTGACCTTCTCGAGAAGAATGTTATGGTGAGGCAAAGTGCTCTTGACTGTAACTTTAGCCATTTCGATGTGTAGGATATAATTCAATCTTCCAAATTTGAAATTGCTTTATTTAATATTTTGAACTATTATATAGTAAATTAGAACCAGAAAAGGATGTTAAGATCCGAATTTTC
Organism: Theileria sp. buffalo; assembly: GCA_026724395.1. Classification (NCBI taxonomy): domain Eukaryota; phylum Apicomplexa; class Aconoidasida; order Piroplasmida; family Theileriidae; genus Theileria; species Theileria sp. buffalo. The sequence goes on along the minus strand of JAJHPJ010000087.1, from coordinate 11,864 downwards.
ATAGATCTTTGATCAAATCAAAGCTTATAAGAACAGAAGCAAAAGTATAGTGCATGTGTTCAAATTATATATAAACTTGTCATTGAGCTCATTTGTAAACATTTTACGATATTTTATTAGCAAAATCAGCCAAAAAAGTGATTATGCTAAACAACGGTTATGTGACTTTTTACAAAAAAAATGCATAAACTGGAAATTTGAGATAAATTAGCATTAATTAGATATAATTGTTAATAAACAATAAATAGTAAGGGGGAATGAGGCTATGATTGGGGTATTTGTATATGGGTGGCAGATCGGGCCTGAGAGTCCATAAAGGTGTTGATTTTTGAAACAAAATTTTAAAAAATCACTAAAATTCAATGTTTTGAAATTTTTAAAATTTATTTGTCCTAATTTGGATTTTTTAGGAATTTTTAAAAAATTTTCAATTTTTTTAACACTATACTTACCACCCTTATTTATTACGTAAATACTTTATATATTATATATTATATGTAAGATAGTTTTAAAATGTGTGTTAAAACTTAAATATGTTGGATTCTATGAGTTTGGAGGGTAATTTCCACAGCTTGAGAAGTTTCTGGAAGGTTTCCGGGAAATCGAATTTGAAGCGTATAACTCGTGAAATTTATTTCAGAACTGATCTTGGCTGTGGTGTTAATACTTGTAATATTTGCCCTAATTCACTCTCACAAAGTACTACTTCTATTCATTTTTACTAACATTACATAATCACTGATTAACAATTGATTAGGAAACTTAAACTCTGACTTACCGATTACAATACTTACATTTGAGATAATAAATAATAATTTTCTGGTTTTGGAAGAATTTTTGAAAAACTGTGTAATTCCAGTGACTGTCCTTAATGAGATAAGGCGTAGATCCCTAACGCAGTACAATAGGCTTAAGAAATTAGTAAAGAATTCTGACCGAACTTTTTACGTCTTCTCAAACGAGAACTTCAGGGACACTTTTGTGGAAGAATTACCTGGCGAAAGTGTCAGTGAAAGGGATCAAAGAGCCATTTTACAGTGTGCTTATTGGTATTCCAATCACTTGCCAAATTTACAAATTCTATTCCTAACAAGTTTCCTTTCTATTTATTTTTATAATATTATCTTTATTAAGTAAATACTAATACATTTATACAACATATATAGATGGAGAAGATGTTGCAATGGATCGTCCTGAGAATTTGAGTATAATTAACTTATATCAGCTCTATGATATGTTTCCAAATGAATATGAAGGTATTTTAGAACGTTTGCCTCGAAAACCACTCCAAAATACGTCTACTACTGAGAAAGGGGTTTATCCTCCACATCTAACTGAGTCTGAGGTGAGGGATGGATTGGACTCTGGGTCCCTCTTTTCCGGTACTTTACATATGTATATTGGCTCATATCAACGCGGTTATGTTTCATGTGGTAATCACGAATTTAAAGTTAACTCACTAATTCATTTAAATCGTGCCCTAGATGGTGATCAAGTCATTGTTCAACTCATTGATACTCCCACTGATGATGTTGATTCGAGCGCTGCCAGTCCTGTTGACGACATTGGTACTAGTGCAAGGTTGGATAGTGTTGGTTTGGAGGAACAAATTGGAACTGAAAATGACGATAGTAATTTGATCAATGGTTATTTAGAGCCAGAACAATATAAAGTGATAAAACGCTATTGTAAAATCGTGTCAATAGTAAGTAGAATGAGAAAAGAATTTTGTGGAAGTTTACTTCCAGTGGAGGGGGAAGTTGGCGATGGTTATGTACAGCGGCTTTTCGTCCCAGTGGATGCCAGAATTCCCTTCATTTCCATTGAGACTCGTCGTTCAAAAGAGCTTGAAAACAACAGAATTGTAGTCGAAGTTGATTCCTGGGACAGGTTTTCCAAACGTCCAAATGGACACTGGACTGAAATACTAGGACCAATCGATGATAGGAACGTCGAGTCGAATGTAATTCTCAGGGAACATCAAGTAATAACAGAAGATTTTTCGCTTCAAAGTTACAAAGATTTGGCCATAGTTACAAGTTCTCTAGTTGATACTAATACAGGTAACGTTTCATTCACCAAATTCACTTACTATTTAACTATATTATAGTTAAGAGTTAAGATTTGGTTTATTATAATTAAGAGTTTAAAATTTTGTAGAAAAAGATGAGGATAAGAGTGATATAAGAATAACTCCTGAATTGTTAAAGGGTAGAATAGATTACCGTGATGAGGTCGTTTTAAGTGTGGATCCACCTGGTTGTAAAGATATCGATGACGCCTTGGGTTGTAAGAAGCTTTCAAATGGGAACTTTGAGGTTTCAGTTCATATCGCAGATGTTACTCACTTCGTACATGAGGGCTCAAACTTAGATAAAGAAGCCTCGGAACGATGTACCACTGTTTACCTTGTTGATCGCAGAACGGATATGTTACCCAAACTCCTAACCACTAATCTGTGTTCATTAATGTAGGTTTTTTCAATTACCAATATTTTAACTAATTTTGCCTATAATTATGGTATATATAGGACTTGATTTAGTAATTTGTACTAAATCTTTATACGATAGAGATATAATAATCTTATAGGAGTGATGTCAATAGGCTAACGTTTTCTGTGTATTGGGAGATGAACCCTAATGGAGTGATTCTAGCCACAAAATTCTCAAAATCAATTATCAAAAGCAAACGCTCACTTACATATCAGCAGGCACAAGAAATGATCGATTCTTCATCTAAGTATTTTATGCTAACCTATCAACACCTTCATTTAGTTATATACCATACATATAACAAATTGCCATATTGGTAAAAATAATGTTAATAGTGATGAAGTGAGTGTTTCATTGAGGAATTTGAACAATTTATCCAAAATTTTAAGGAAACAAAGAATGGAACGAGGCGCCGTGGAATTAGAATCCTCTGAAGTATTCTCATTTTTATTCTTATTTAGTAATTTTTATACGCATTTTTATATTTAAACAAGCTTGAATTAAAATTTTTAGGTGAAATTTGAGTTTGATATGAGTAAAGTAATGAATTTGGAGTCATATAAAACTTACGAAACAAACCAAATGGTGACAATGTTACTAATATATATGTGTTTAGGTGGAAGAGTTTATGTTACTTGCAAACATATCAGTGGCTACGAAAATCTTTGAAAGATTTCCTAAATGTTCATTATTAAGAATTCACCCACCACCAGTTGAAGAGAAACTTAATGAACTTAATCGCACTCTTCAACAACAAAATATTAATTCCTTCAAGTACTTGATCATTTTCAGGCTATTTCCTGCTAATAATTACATATTCATTACATTATTTATTCATTTATTAATAGTTTGTCACGATTTAACATTGATATACTTAGTTACTACACAATTATATTTAGTCTATAATAATATTGATTAGATTTGGAAACTCTAAACAGCTGAACGAGTCGTTGGAAGTAATTAAAAGACAAAAAAGTGATAAGTTTACAACAGCCACTAAAATATTAACTACACGTACAATGTCACAGGTTAATTCAATTCTTTCAGAACTATTCACCCCCATTTTAACTCAGTAATAATATGTTTTAGGCCTTGTATAAGAATAGTAATGACTTGAATGAAGACGAATTCAAGCACTACGGACTGTGTTGCGAGTACTACACTCACTTCACATCTCCAATTAGACGATATGCTGACGTTGTTGTCCATAGATTACTCGCCTCAGCTCTTGATCTGGCTCCACTAAACCACAATTTCATCCAATCAGTACCATTTAAATATTTAAAGAATTAATTATTTATTAATTATTCTGTTACAAAACCACTAAAATGTGTATTAATAATTTGTTTAGTTGAGTGGACAATGTGATTTACTGAATAAAAGGCACAGAAATGCCCAATGGTGTTCAAGAGAGTCGGATAAAATGTTCTCGTATCTCTACTTCAAACAAATGGTATCCAATTTTCACTTTTGCCAATAAATATTTAGTTATATACAATTATTAGGAAAATTCTAATTTTTCATATTAATTTAATTATATTATTTTATATACTTGATTGAAGTGGCTAATGATGAATTAGGGTGAGGTGGAGTGCAATGGGATAGTCTTGGACATAAACGAGGATAGAGTTGTGGTGCTGACTTTAGAGTATGGAATAGAGGCGGTGGCAAACGTGGAGTTCAAGTCTTTTGACAAAGTTAACAAGGTCCTCGTAGATCTCTCCGGTAAACCGTTAAAGGTCTTTGATCAAGTTAAAGTGAAACTTTATACGTGCAACAAGCACTTCAGGAACTCCATTAAGGCTAATATTATTTAACCAACTACTAACATATTAGAACAACTGTACATTAAAGTATATAAAATACACTGTAATATTTACTTATAGTACTATACATATACTTTTACTATACCCATACAAAAATACAATAATATAATATACATATATGTGAATAATATATGTGAATAATATATGTGAATAATATATATGAATAATATATAGTATTATAATTGTGTGTATGATTATAATTTTAAAAAAAGAATAATCGCATATTTAATAGGGATTGGAGCGGTTGTTTGTAGTTTTGTAGTTGACACGTAGTTTCTTGCCCATGATGGTGAAGCCGTTCATGTTGGCCACGGCCTGAGTTGCACTTTCAGGGTTGTCGTAGGAGACGAAGGCGTAGCCCTTGCTGCGATTCGTATTCCGGTCAATAGCGATGCGAGCCTGGACCACACGACCGAACGGACTAAAAGTTCTAAACAAATCATTGTTATTCCACTGAGGTGGGATGTGAAAAATAAATAATGAATTGTCGCCGCCACTGCCAGAATTATTATTATAGTTATTGCCACCACTGTTACTATAGTTGTTGTAGTTATTGTTGTGATAATTGTTACTATTATTATGATAATTGGAGCCGCCGTAGTTAGAATTGAGGTTAAGGAATTCTTTAGGTACTTCCCATTGAGTGGTTCCATTGTCAATGTTATAATAGTAAAATCTGCCATCAGGTGATATATATTCTTTCCATGGGCCAGCCATGCGAGGGTTTCCATTGTTATAATTGACATATCCAAAATTCTTATCTTTTCTAACATGTTTTTGGCCTGATGAATTTGAGGGTGGATTTGATGGCGGGGGATGGTTCATTCCCGAAGAACGATTGCGTTTTCGACGAGACTCGAAGTCCTGACCACTGACGCCAGTTTTGTTCATGGCAAAGCGAACCTCAAGTGGACGTACAGAACCTTCGAGCATTTTCTTGCCATTTAACTCCTTTATAGCGTACAAAGCCTGCTCCTTATACTTCATCTTCACAAAGCCACAGCCTTTATTACCACCACAGGTTAAATCTTTTAGAACAAATACCTCCAAAGGTTCGCCAAAATCTTTGAATAAGGAGGATAAATCATCTTCAGTAAGTGATTTGGGAAGAGAACCTACAAACAACTTAGCCTCATCCATGCCGGGTTCGCCAGCCATTTGAGTGAAGCCTAAACGTTCAACTTCGCCAGTTGCGTAACGGATTTGAACTGCTCCAAGTGAAGAGTCAATAACTCTCTGGTTGTTTAAACGTCTTACAGCCGCGTCAGCCTGGCAAATCGAAGCCATTTTCACAAACGCGCAGTTCTTATGAGAGTTCGTCACCTTGTCTCTTATCACTATCACGTCCTTAACTGGGCCAAATTCCTCAAACAAACGACGCAAATCTGACTCCTCATATGTTTTCGGAATTCTAGCCACAAATAACTTTATGTCAGCAGCAGGCGCTGGAGAACATGGTAGGTCGCCTAAGTCATATTCTACTGGTTCATCATAATCTATTTGGTCATAATCAGGTGGTTCATTGTTAACTGGTTCTACAGAATCCATTCTATTATTATCCATAATGTTCTCCATACTATTGTCCATACCATCGTCCATGGCGCTATCCATACTATTATTCATGGTATTATCCAAATTATTATCCATACTATTCTCAGTAGTATTAGTATCAACGGTATGTACAGTATTGGAATCAGTTGTGTTGGAGGAATGAGTGGATTTGGAATCATTTTGGGATGAGTTGAGTTCTGAGAGCATCTGTTCTTCCTGAATCTCATCAAAAACCTCGTCATGGTTACCAACGGCAACCTCCTCAAACTCGTTGGGACTATTCATAACTATAATGTTCTCCAAGTAAAGATGGAATAAGTAAGGTTAACTAGAGTTAACAGATGTTAACTTAAATTAGTTGGAATGATGATGAGAATCAAAAAAGTGGAAAATTAGTGAGTAAAAATTTTTTGAAGATGAAGGAAATCTTCGGGAAAATAAAAAATTGTGTATTTGTGGTATAATTGAGACCCTGGATGGACAAAATAGGGTCAAGTATGAAAACAAAACGGAACGGAACTTTCTTGGTAATATCAAATTAGTAAGGGGGTATAATGAAAATCACTACCGTTTGTTGGAAGGTTTTGGAACGGTGTTAGATTTTACCTTTGGAAGCCAGTGAGGTTTCTAAAGGGAAAAGGAATAAAGGGACTAAGATAAATAATTCAATGGGAAAAGGGGAAAAGGATCCGATGAAAGGCATCAGAATCTTTAGATATAAAAAGGCATTCAAATAAAAGTACAAATAGACAAAAGTTCGAGAAAAGGGAGGGAGAATTTCATAACATAACCAACAGTAAACGAGAGTCATGGGGATAGGTAAAAAAGGGCTGGTGTAATGTGGTCTCGGGTTCGCCGATTAGAAAGGATTCCTAATTTCAATAGAAAATCCGTTCAACAAAAAATACGAGAAAGATAAAATGGGCCGTAAACGAGAAAAAAACAGACCCTGTAAGAGGTCGGAGCCAAAGCACACGGGTCCCTGAAAACATCGCAACTCAGGGGATTAAATAACTAAAACGAAAAAACATTTTACAAAAAAGGAAAAAATGGGTGAATCAGAGCCTCTAAGAGGCTAAAAACGATATTGCTCACATTTCAAAGCCAAACCCACAAAAGTCGAAAAACTTAAATCCAAAAAATCCACCACCAAAGTCAGGTCAAAAACTAATAAATAGTATCGAGATCATAAATTTATAAAAGATAGAGGACAAAATTGAGTGATCTAGGAAAAAGAGAAGGTGTGGGAATTAAAACAGAAGAAAGAAACAGAAAGAGCGGAATAGTAGAAATAGAGAATATTAAAATAAAATAGATTAAAAAACAGTAAGATAGAGTAGAAAAATTTAAAATAGTAAACTATATTTAGAATAAAATAAAGTGGTGAATCTGAGTAAAATAGAGATGGACAGCATAATAGGTATTAAATCTTAAATGATAATAAATAAAGATGAAATTGATATTAACAAAAGGTTTTAAATAAAAGTAAAAAATAATTCTGGTGAATTTACGTAGACAATGCACCCCCTCTCCAAGCCCCCATCTTACATTCTTAGATTCACACTGACCGAGATATTATATTAATTCCGCTTTAGCACTCAATGTGTAGCTGAATTCTGCTGTTTCAGACCCCAAATTATTACTCCCAAACACCAAGTTCCTTAACACAAATCCGCCGTCGTCACCCCTTTTGACCAGGTGATTCTACCAACTAGCTCAAAATTTACCATTTTTCACTTTTTATATTTTTTGTCCAAAAAAAATTAACACTTGCCAACAACTCTTTGCTTCAGTTAACAACTTTTAACTCACTATTTTTCTGCTTTCCCCCCTTAAGTAAGGATTAAAGATTCATTTTTTATATAATAACTGTAAGCAAGATGATGGCGTCGATTCCGCCAGATCTCAGTAATTTCGATAAATGATTTTGTTATCGCAAATTACCTCTAAACTAATTAATAGGCGACTTTTTTACAATTCAAACTCCTTTGCTAATTTTTACACCAATACAACTACTTATCGTAGTATATCGAATAATAAAATTGACGATTTATCCAATAATAAAATTGATAATAATGGTATAAATTATAGTAGTAGATTGAGTAAAATGTTATCAAAAGTGGTAAATAGGCGTAATTTAATGACGCAGGCGTGTGTTTTACACAGTGTTAAGTCCTCAATTTCATCAACTCTTCTTTCAAATTCGTCACTTAATCCTCAAGACAAAAGTGCTAACGGCACCGAAAATCTTGAAAATGAAGATAAAGATGACGTTGATGAACGACTACCAAGGCTTTGGCATTATTTAGCACAACCTCAACCCATCTCCTCAACTGTTGTTACCACTAGTAATACCAATAATATTAGTGAGAACAGTGCTAATAATCTTAGTGGCAATGAGAAGTTGAGTTTCAGAGTTATGAGTTTTAACGCCTTAGCTCAGAGTTTGGTGGATGACAAGTATGTACAAAATGACAAGAGGACGATGAGTTGGGACCATCGTAGGGAGGAGATTTTGAGAGAGATTTCGCAGTCGAATTCTGACATTTTGTGTTTGCAGGAAATTGACGAGCGTGATTATCTTGAGTTTTTTAAGCCCAAAACTGAAGCTTTAGGCTACAATTCAGTTTACAAGCGTAAACTTCAGGACAAACTTGACGGGATTTTAACATTGTATCGAAACCAGAGATACAAACTTTTACTGAAAAATGAGCTTGAATTCTCTTCACAAAGACAGGATTTCAATAAACCTCAAGTTGCACTAATTCTAGCTCTAGTTGATCTAAACTCGACTGCCTCAGTTGATACTAATAGCTCTGTTTCAAATGATTCCGTGGAAAATGAGTTTGTGCAAAATCTGGAAACTGATAACAGTAATAGTAATAAGAAAGTTAATGAGATGAGTGAATCAGATGTGTTGTTGGTAACAAATACACATTTGATATTCAACAAGAGCAGAGGAGACATCAAGTTGTACCAACTGTGTAACTTGCTTAAGGGTATTCAGAAGACCATTGACTTCCTAAACTCATCTCAAGCTGAGAATAAGTTTAGTGAACCATTTGAACAAACCTTTAGTTTAGGTGTAAAATCAACAATTGCAACAACTCAGGACTTTAAGCAGTGGGTATCAAGTCGTGTTAGAGGGACTGAACCTTCTGTAGTTATATGTGGTGACTTTAACATAACACCTCAGAGCTTGATTTACAACTTAATTTTCAAGGGTTTTGCACCTCTGAGGAACAGCAACCCTAGAGTGCTTTCTGGACAATACTTGATGTTCGAAAACACTTATTTGACCGCCTCAACAGGTCATAACGAATCTGGTGAAACTCTGGGTAATGCTAAACATTACATTTCCGATATTTATCCCACAAATACTAGCACTAGTAAGAATGTGGATAGTGTGGATCCTCCCAGCACTGATAACACCCTTTCTGATAATACTTTTAAAACTGTAGAGAATACCTCGGTTGAAAATTCGGACACTAGTAAAGATGCCAATAATTCGGAAACACCTAAAAGCAGTACCAGTGCTAATATGGATGAAATGGTGGATAATGCCAATAATTGGTATGAAGAGATTGGAATAGATGAAGAGTTTAAAGTAAGGCCGGATCACGTCAGTTTGGAAGCTGAGGAGGATTTCGTTAACCTCATACAGTCAAAATCTTCTGATTTATCCCAAGAATTTGCCAACAAACTTTCATTAAACCCTCTCAATACTGGTACTAGTGTTGGTAATGATAACAGTAGTGGTAATGGAGATATGGTATACTGTCCAGTGAAGCTATCAAGTGCTTATGCGATGGGTGATAGTTTCAACTCTGAGCCGGCATTTACTGCTTTTCACGGATGGCAGAGGGGCTGTGTTGATTACATCTGTTATGACCCGAACTGTGTTCAGTTGGAAGCGATTTACGAAATGCCACACTACTCACATGTTAGACGAAATGGTGACTTACCACACAAGGTACGGTTCTTTCACTGCTTGTGATTCCTTAACTACTAACTAGTTTTACATTATTCGTTAACACTATTTATTTACCATTACTATTAGTTAATCTTTGTAATAATTAAATTTGTAGAAATGGCCTGCGTCGGATCACTTTAGCCTAATATCACAATTCAAACGCATTAAATAATTTAATCTAATACACAATCTAATACACCTGTTTAACTATTAACATTATTAACATTATGTATATATATAATTATGAATGTGGATATAAAATTATTGACTTAAAAACTGTTGTAAAAGTTGATTAAGTTGCTTAGAAGATTGAAGTTCGAGTGGGAGAGTGTATGAGAAGGAATTAATTCCCTTGTGGTTGAGTGGTTTGTTTGAATGAAAAGGATTCACACGAGTGTATGAAGGGTTCATTTCCCTAGTTAAAGTGTGTAACTCGTCTGAAACGTAAGTAATGTCAGAGAACAACTCGCGAGAAATCTCAGTTAGTTTGTCAAGTTTCTCAGTATTGATAGTCCTGGATCCAGGACCAAAATCAGTGTCAAGTTTTACATTTTTTAGAATTTCAGATTCTAAAAGTAGAATGTTTGATATTTTCCCAGTAATCTCAGAGAGGAATTTAGACTCATCCAAATCCATAAAATAACACTGATTTAAGTATTTGTGTAACTGTGAATTTTAAGAAAAAATTAGTAATGAACCATGCGTGATTTACGAGGAAAGTAAGATCTCCTTCTATTTCTGAAGCGTCTGGAATCCAGGTAATCATCGACTAAATAGTCTGAACCTGACCCCAGCTCATCCTCACTTAAGTACTCGGAAGAGCTCAAACTCTCAGATTCTACAATTAACAATATTAAAAAAATTCAAAATTTATAGAAAATTCTGAAAAAACACAATGTTTAGAAATATTATTTATTTTAATTAGTTGGAAGAAAATGTGTAAAGAGTTACCGTAAGTATAGTCACTATCGTCGCTGTTATCGCCGAATTTATCCACAAATTCGTCAAGAGTGTATTTTATTTCCTTCACTAAATTATATATTATAAAGATGTGTATATAATATATAACTAGTAGTGGTAGCAAGGTTACTGTTTGAGAGGGAATTGTTTGGAATGTAAATGATTGGGTTTTCAATAACTTTTTTCAGTTCGTTAACCTCATTTAACGTTATCTTCCAGCCTGGCTTATACCTATAAATATAATTTAATAGTATAATTCCTTACCATATAAAAGAATATAACCACTCCAGCATTATGTAACTTGCCATTATCTATATTTTACATTATTCCTTATACAGTTGGGAAATGAACTAGAGTTAAAGCATAATAAGTATAAATAATGATAATTTATAGGTTAATTGTATCTAAATAAACCAAATTATGGTAAATTTGGTGCTGAAAATACCATTCGGATGAATTTTAGAATGTAATCTTGGGTTTCGGGTGAAAAGTAATCATTGATTTCCAAATCCAACCATCCATTAAATACCTTATGTGTTAAAGTTTCCAACATACAAGAAATTCCTATACCTAAAACAATATAAATTATACGTTTATAAATATAAAATTATGTAAATAAAGTCCATGAAGTAGCAAAATAGCAGTACATGTAAGAACTTTCCATCTAGAATTTGCGGCGAATTCGAAAGAAGTAGCAATAATGCCAAGAATTACAAAGATTATGTAAGTGCAGTAGGTTTTAAAATTGTTAATAAACTCTAAAACGGAATTAAATTGTGAATATGAGTAAAAAATACCTAAAATTCTTCGTTGGTATTCTTTAACAGTAGTGATTATCCTCAAAACATCACCCAAATCAGACTTTATATTATCAATCCACATTGTTAAGCTAAACATTTATATGTTAAACCGTAATATAAATGAGAAATAATGTCATAAATAGATAAACTAAGATTAAAACTAACTTTTCAGCCTTGTTTAGTTGTTCATTTTGTTTGTTATTTAAAATGTCAAATTGATCTTTAACAGTGTTGTAAACGTTTATCATATGATTTGCAGAAT
>JAJHPJ010000086.1:0-29582 GCA_026724395.1 Theileria sp. buffalo | reverse complement strand
TTTTCTTTTACCCTTTGTCAAGTCACTAAATACCAATTCCCATCATAGATTATGAAAAAATCTAAATGTGTTTTATTATTAAATGTTACAAACTATCAAGTCTTTATTTGAAATTTTAAGATACCATAGATGTTGAATATTGAGTATTTAAAACAAACATAAAATTAAGTTTAGAGATCTCTGTTAAGTTTGAATCAAATAGCCTCAAAACATTCTGCAAAACTTTGTGAATGAGGAGATAATAATCTGGTTAAATGATCAACCAAACAAAGACCAAATATACTCCGTTCATGAGAACTTGGATAATTTATAGATCTTCCAACAGGACTATCGAATACTAACTTCCATTCATCGTTTTGTAAATTGTAAATATACATTACATTATTTGTAAATATTCGAACGCTCTTGGTCTCAGTATTTACAGAAATTTTTGATGGAAAATTATGCCCATGTTCGGCCTCAGTGTACTTCCAGACAGTATCATCATCAAATTTGATTTCAACACACTTTACACTAGGTTTGAATATGTAATTAATTAAAACATTCTGCTTTTGAATAAAATAGTTGTTATAATTGTTTTGGCTGGTTGATCCATCATCATTTAATGTTAAAACTTTAAATCCGGGAACATTTGTTACAAATGTGTAGTTTCCATAACTCCATAAATCCCCTTCATTTTCTCTGTAAAAAAGTTTGTTATCCTTATTAGTGTGAACTATTACTTGTTTTGATACCAATTTGTCCTTTCCAACAGACTGTACTACTACCATATTGGATAATTCTGACGGGTCTTTAGAATTATCCCAGATAACGGAGCCGTCTTCTTTAACGGAACTGAATTTAAATCCTTTTTTCGATGTGTATATTCTAAATCTCCCATAATGGGAGTCATGGAAATAATAGAACTCATATTCAAAAGTATCAGTTTCCTCATTGGAAACAATATTTAGTGAAACCAGGGTATCCTTTGTACTTGAATTAGTCATAGATTGTTCGCTTTTTATTTCTTTCCAAACATTATCTTCTAAAATGTATCTGACACAGGAATCATCAGTAAACCAAATTTTATATGTGATTGCAGTTTTAAAATTGGTAAGTGAAATACTAAGTAATCGTGTGTTCATGTATAGAATGGATTTGGGATAGGGTCCATTACCTTGGTGTTTCCAAACTGTGAATCCTTTATGTTTTAACTCTGAACACTTTGAATCTGGCCCAAATGAGTAGTAATAGTATAATTTGACCCCCAGTGATTGATTCATTGTATAAAAATTTGGATCCATTTCCACTTGCTTTCCATCACCGTCATCTGTGTAGAGTTTAATTTCGAATGGAATTGTGCCTATTTTCCATCCACGATCGAAAATATTTTTCTTAAACCACTTTATATCACCATTAATCATGTGTACTGTTAAGAAATATAAAAGTGGTAATGCGGTAAGGGTAATACAAAAAACTTCATTTGCACATTCTCTAACATCATTAGCTTCCCAAATCACCACTGGAGGAACAAATGGCACACTCATTATTATTTTATTGAATAGATTATTGAATTTGGGGGTGTATTTGGAATAGTAGCCCTGTCTACAATATTCGAATTCATCAGTACTTTTAGTTATATCAAGGTCAACTGTTACGAGTTTTGAAGGAACAGATCCGGGACTTATTTTCGGCTCTTGGGGCAATTGTCCTTGACCAACAGATACATTTTCCTCCTGATTACCGGCTTCAGGTCTAGAATCCTGTGTACCGTTAGATTCTATATCATTTGGAGCACCACACACCAAGGTAAAGAATATCCATAATGAGAAATATTCTGGAAACCAAAATATTTTCATTACAAATAATCGAATTTTAAATTAAAATTCATCTCCATGAATCTATCATAACATTAGTCTAACTTTTCCCTCGAAAACACAGATTTATATTCATACATGTTTCATGCATGTGTAACATAATCCAGCAACAAGTACAATTAAGACTTAAATAACCTTAATTAGATTAGTTTAAATTAGTGTTTAACTACTAAGCATTTCTTCCACTTATGCATTTGGAATTCTATGGTATTATTGGCCAAACACATTCACATACTATATAACTTACTTTAGTTAATAAATTACTAATCAATATATTGAAACTTAATGTAAAACATAGTCAAGTAATGGAAATCTTTATTATATTAAAATTGTGGACCTGGTCCGACGTGATCAAATTTAGTTGGTCTTTGTGGTAGTCCGGGTAACACTTTGAATGTTTTCTTAAGCTAAAAAATTTGAGGTTTATTTGAAATTTACCTTAAAATGTACTTGAAATATGAACAATTTCCTCTTTTCATCAAAGTAACTGAATAATTTATTCGGTCCATTATCGATCTCAAGATTAGGCACCTTAAACGCTACAAATTAACTTATTAATATTTAAAATACCTATTGTTTCATATGGATCTGCTGCAAATAATAAGAATTGATAATTTGGATCGGGTGGAATTTCTATTTTCTGTTCAAATGCTGACATAAAACGATACTTTGGTGTTCCTTGTATTTCTGGGAATTCTATTTCAAATAATAATGCTGGCTGCTTTGTTTCGGGATCTCGCATTTTTGTTATTCTATACCCTGGTCTTCCGATCTTCAGTGTAGGTGCTTTAAAAGCTCTAGTCTAATAACATATTAAATTAATTGATAAAACTAAATTAGTTAATAAAATTAAATTAATAAAACTAAATATTATGTAATGAGTTGTAAGTATTGAGATACCTTAGAAATTGGTGCGATTGTCATAAAGGCGTCTTTTTGTTCTTTAGCTGCTCTTCTTGCTAAATTCATTTGATGTTTTCGACCTTGTGTGTGACTTAGGTATGAACTTTCAGTTGTATGGACTGTAAGACATAATCTGCATTCTACATGGCCCATGTGATTCTTGGAAAAATATGGATCCTTATTTAAATCAAAGGTTTCAAGGGCCAATTTACGTAAGCGCTCCCTCTGGTGAGCTGCGACGTCATGAGCGCTCGCCGGAGCGCCACTACCTGTTTTATGTCCAACTCTATGCTGATAATCTATCATAGTGTATAAAAATTAAAATATAAATAATAAATAAGGATAGGTATGGGGAGATTCCATAAACTGGAATTTACTATTATACAATATTAGTTGTTGCGTAGATATTTTTCCTGAACGTTATCATGTGATAGAATTTCTTAATTATAAATTTAATGATCTTTGTGTAGTTTGATTTGTTCGTGATCTTATGGTCGTCCAAAAGGTCGTTGAGCTTTTTCTCATCCTCGTCCAACAACATTCCATTTGAATAATACTGTTTCACAATCTCTTTCTTTATATTTATCATAGTCGACGACGTTTTAATTAGCAAACAGTAGTAAAACATTACGTTCATCTTGTTCTTTATTATGAATACATACTTTTTCGCGTTATTTATCTGCTTCATATAACTCTCCCTAAAAATCCATTAGGAAATTAAATAATTATTTAATGTGTATTTGATACAGGAATTTACTGCTCAGAATAATCTGGATAATATTGTTCTGCTTCACTACCAGTTTTTCGTGCGCCTGTATGTACGACAGTATGATATCTAGTACAAAAGAGGCGCTGTTGATATTGATGAAGTTCAGCCTTTTACTTAAAATATACTCGAGATTGTTCTTCAGGAGGATCCACTCGAATTCAAACCCGTTAATCCTATTGACATCCTCAAAATCATCCAGATTCATTGGATTTTCCTGATCCGGGCCACTGTCATTAAAATTATCATAATTTATCATACTATACAACTTGCTTATCTTACTACTCTTCACATTATTCCATATCTAAAACATGAATAAGTTAGTGAGTTTATTAATGAGTAAGTAAGTAAGTAAATGAGTTAACAAGTCATTCAGTTACTAAATTAGTGTAATTAATAAATATTTGTGGTAAATAAAGTAATTACGTTTAATGATCTCTGTTTGAGTTTATTGATTGAAAAATCCAAAGATATGTTAATGATTGTCTTTAGAGTTAATAGTGACTTGCCATCAATTTGACTACTATTGTACATCTCATTATATATCTGAAACATTCCACGTTAGTTTGTAAGCTTACGTATAATAATCCATTGAATATGATAATGTAAACTTCATAATCATCAAGTTCTTTACTGCCACTTTCCATTTCTGAAAAATCCTCCTTCACTAATGGTTCATTAATCGGAATGGAGCCTTTCTTTGCAATTTCATAATCGCTACTAAAACTACTAATAGTGTAACGTATGACTTCAAGGTTATCAATACTGCGGTCTGGAGCGATCTGACCATCAGCTCCAGTTGCAGATGATGTTACCGAACCTAAATTCATAAATCTGTGAATAAATTTAAAATTACCATGTGACGGATTACCGTATAAATCACTTGGCTGAGAGTTTATATTATTCAAATAATCATGGTTAAAATTAGTATTAAGTTGTCTGTTCAGTAGGAATATGTTCTCTTCATCTTCGAGATCTAATTCCTCCTGAGTGGCTCCTTTCCTCTCATCAATCACCATCAGATTCTTAATATTTGCATGAGTTACATTATATGAAATGGTTCCAAGTTTACTCCATTTCACGTTAGTCAGGACTGGAACCAAGAGGTTAGCCTTCTCCAACACGTCTGTATTCTTGTACAGCCAGTAATTCTCCAAATTACTTAATCGCTCCAAATACTTATCCTCAATGAACTTCATCGTCTTTTTCAAATATTCGATTCTATACTCTTTCACCGGGTATGGATTCAATATTTTATACAACATATTAAACGTAAATCCCTAACCAAACAATTGAATGTTATTATGTATAATTATAACTAAATATATTATCTATGTATTTTGTACGTGTAGGATTAGAATGATCATTGTGCTTCCGGAAATGTAAAATGATAATAAATCACTGATTAAATCACTAATTCTTTTATCAGTCTCCAATCTTAAGCCCAGTACTAATACCATAGCACCTCTCAATCCTCCCCAAATCAACAATAACAACTAATCAAATTTCCATCAACATTAACCATAATAACATAATAATACAGTACTAATTAATAATAGTATAATAATATAATAGTTATGAATTACCTCTTTAAAATTAATTTGATATCCGGTGTAGGTAAGAAGTGGTTTGAACAGTATGAGCATAATAGTTCTGGTAATATTGAGATAAATGTAGACAGCAACAAGTCTGAATATTTTAATGCCTAAAATAATCTGAATCGAGTATAGAATTACCTAAGCTTTTGATCTTAAATTGTGACCTCAACATTCCAACTGTGATGATACCTGAGATTACGAATACGACACAGTTTGACATGTATGAGATTGACTCGATTAGAACATGGTGTTTCTCAAGTGCTTCTTTATCAAAAGTTATTAATCCGTAAGCCTTAATGAATATGCCATAACAAACTATACATAGAGGACCGGAAATGTTAAGATAATATTCTGAACAAAAGTACAGAAGGTATCCAAACGAAATTGAAATAATGCACTGGACGATGTGGCATTTACGGAAAAATGATATCCAGACGATCACTACTAAGGCGCAGGCGATCCCAAGTAAGGGCGATAAAATTAATAGCTTTATAAATAACATAATATAGTACCAATAAGACGACTTCTCATTTATACTCAAAAGGTAAAAAAATTGAAATAATAATACACTCGTTCCGTCATTTATCAGTGATTCTCCTAATCAAATTATTTATACTGTTTTAACATTATATAAATATTTTATGGATACCGTTGAACATTGTGATTAATTTATGCGATGAAGTGGAATCACCTAGAATTGACAAAACAGCAACTGGGTCTGTAGAACTTAAAATTGAAGCCAGTAAAAAGCTAATAAAAAAGGACCATCGATCAGTTTCTCTTAGTGTGTAATGGAATAGAATTCCAAGTATCGCCACTTGCAATACAACCTAAACAATATTAAAACATGTAATTGGGTAAATTAGATATTTATTTGAGTAAAATAACTAAATATGTGTGATCATACTCCAATTACTGCCAGACTGATTCCTGCGAGTAGGAAGTTACAAAATGAGTACCAGTCTATAGTCTGAGTGGCTTCATAGAGTAGTATGGGAAGTGCTATGAAGTATAGTATAGAGTTATCAATGTTCCTTAGCGATGATATCCACCTTAGAATCCCAAAGGGGAGTTTTTGGTGGTCAAAACTCATTAAAATCCCGTAAATGAGCATCCCGTAGATAAACAGGACCAGTGATATTGGAATCTTATCATTTATCTTAGAGGTTAAAAAATGCAAAAAGCAGGAAGATACCAGGATAAACACAGTCACTGAAACCAAAGAGGCGAGATTTTCATTAACTCCCGAGAGGTTTACGGTGGTTGAGTCACACGAAACCCCTCCAATGTGTAAGACTAAGATAGTCAAAATTGAGAACAATAACTTCATTAGGCTAATTAATGCCATTTTTGCTTCGGGATTTCATTTTTCTAAAATAGTTCACGGAAGATGCGGAAAAACTATTTCTAAAAATATTACTATAGTACAGTCCAAAATTCAAATGGGAATCGTTAAATCGAAGATAAATTCATATTTTACATTTTTATTCTAGAAATTTTATCGTTTGATTTCAAGCGAAAATTCTTCAGATTCCCCATCCTTACACATTCAATCTTCATGAATTGAAATTTTTAATTTTTAATTAGCTTTATTATATCGTATTAATTTCAAATTCTTATTAAAATATATTATTATTTCTTATTTTCTCATTACTTTTTTATATATATTTGTAATATTATTAAAATGTAGTTGATGTTAATTGTTTTGTTAATATTTTCTGTTAATTTCTCAGAATGTTTCCTGATTTTATCGCAAAAGTTTAATTATTCCAATTCTCCCAATTTTGCGTTGTTTCCTTCTCACAGGTTAACAGTTTCTCAAAAGATGGAAAAGGTAAAAAATTATTTATTTCACAATTTTCACTCATTATCTCTTGATTAGATTCATAATATAAATTGCGAGTTGCCCATTCGTAAATATTCTGCTGATAGTCCCGAAGTTCGGATGATGGAGAACACTATTAAACAGAAGCAAAGATCATATCTTGACGCTTTAAAGGCTAAGGAACTTGGAATTAAAGTTAGAAAACGACACAAAGGTGGTAGGATGGACAAATTAATGTTGGAAAGAACTGCTTCGTGCCATGTTAAGTATTTATTTCTTTCACCTATCAAGTTAACTAAGATTTTAAGGCAGATTAAGAAGATGCCTGTTCTACTGGCACTGGGTGATCTCGCGCAGCGTGGCTCAAATAAATACGCCGTTGCAATTTTTAAGGCCATTAAATCTGCTCTTTTCAACGCTAAACGACTTTATGAGAACTCCGAAGAGCCTTTAAAGTTCAGGTTTAGGGAACTTTCAGCTACTCCTGGCGGAGTTGTTAAGAAACCTCTCTTCAGAGCCAAAGGTCGATGTGACGTTATTAGGAAACCCAAATCACACTTAAAAGTTGTTCTATCCTGTTAATATACTATACTAATTATACACCATACTTATACCATAATGTATATACAACAACGTATACTATCCTGTATATACTCCTTACTTATAGTATATATATAATGTGTAATAATTGTACAAAATAAATGTGTTAAAAGGGTGTCAGATTTTAGAATAAATTACAATGACAATTAGAACAGAGATAAAGAGAACAAAGAAGATGAAATAAGTCGTTTTCGGTATTGATCTTACATCAATTGATCTTAGATCATTAGTTGCTGTTCTGGAGTCAGATACAACATTTAACATATTACTCTCAATATTATCTGAAAATCATTCAGTAAAATTATCAGTACCTAGTTGATCTCCTTGATAGTCCACCATATCACCAATCTCAATATACATATCTTGAATCCCTACAACATTATTCATATTAATAACATAATTAATTGTATAATAATTAGGATAATTATTAGTATAATTATGTGTTACCGTATACTGATGATCTTAATTGTTTGATTTGTTCTGATCTTTCATCCAAAATGGTATTTTCAAGTGGGTATTCAGAGCTGAACAAAATTGTGAAAGCAGTTGCTTACAGATTATATAATTGATCTTGGACTAATTCCATATTCTCATCTTCATCAACATATCTGAAAATTGTTAAAATAGGTTAAAATTTACATATCGTGCTTCACATCTCGTATTGAATTTGGTATCGAAGTCTGATAATTTACCAATTTGGCTCTCAAATCCTCTATTTTCCCCATGTTCTGCTTAAACTCATCCAATAAACTATCATATAACACATAAGACTCCTATCAAACATTATTAAGGTATACTATAACTATGTAAAACTACTCGTAACTACGTATTGGTGTGTAGATGATAATAATTTTGTATGTGTGGGTGATACATTTTTGAGTCGTAATTCTTCGGAATACTCGTATAGCGATGATAAAACGTTTGATGCGTCAGTTTGCAACTTTTCAATGTCATTTAAACTACAGAAAATTTACATAAATTTTACAAAAATTTACACAATATTGCAAATTAATTCTTTTAATTTGGTGATATATAATATATTTTGGAAATAAAGAAGAAAATTTAGGGATAAATATGAAATGAGTAATTGGATAGTGGAATACATTTTTTTTCGTTGAATATTTGATAATTCATCATTGTTATAACCCTAAAGATTAATAATTGGTGTGAAAATATGTTTTCAAACCTGTTTTAATATGTTTTTGACGTTATTTTTAAAATCTGCGACTTCTCTTTTAGCTACATTGGCCGCCTTGGTATTCCTTGCGGCCATTGCACCCAGGGTAGATTTTGCGTACTTTTTACTCATTGATTCACAAACATTAAATTTGAAAAATATTAATCAGATTCCATATTTCAAGATTATGTATTATTCTATAAAAAATAATAAATACAGCACATAAGTATCCAATTCTTGTTAAATTTAGTAATTATATGTTTTAAATTTTATAAATTTACCCGTGAAATTTGTAAAAATGTAGAGGAGATATTAATTTACGATATTAACTAATCGAATTTCCCTATGGGGAATTACCTCTTCATAATTCCCTTTTAACAATATTTTACACAATATTTAATTTTCATATTAAATAAATTAGTAACTTGGGTATTGAATAAGATAAAGTTAGTATAATATTAAATGAAATATTCTTTTGGAGCTGGTTTAGTAGGTTTACTAGTTAATTTTTTATCCGATTTATCATTTTCTTGACCATTTATTGTTTCTTTTGTTGAATTATCTTGTAATTTATCTTTCTTTTCATTATCTTGTAATTTATCATTTTTTTCATAAATTTGTAGTTTTTTTAATTTTTTTTCTTGATGTTTTAGCTTTTGTTTTTGTCTCTGTTCAAATTGTTTTTTCTTCTTCCGCTCCTCCTCACGCATAAAATACTCACCAGTTTCCAGTAAAATATCCTCCTTCCTCGGTTGCTATGGAATTGTTATAATACATACACTCACCTGCTCTGGTATCAGTAGTGAATTCTCTTTCTTCTTCTTCACCACCTTTACCTTCTTCCTCTTCACACAACGCTTCTTAAACTGCGGTAAAAATCTATCCCAGTTCTCCTATTCCATAATTTACACTATTCTATTAACTATACTATTAACTATACTATTAACTATACTATTGTTTATATTATTATCTAGTAATTACTATAGTATTATTAATTTTATGGTGTGGTAGATACATTTTTTAACTTTTCATTTTTGCTTAATTCTCGTTTAATAATTAATTCCTTGATATAGTAGACGGGGTGAATATTGTATATACAATCTTCAACGATTTTGCGAACTGTTTTAATACCCTTGATTGAGCCGATAACTGATACTGTTTGACCTTGAGTTAGAATATAACATTCTGTGAGTAGTTCCAGAGCTTTAAGGGTTGATCCGCCTGGTCCAACAAGTCTTTGCCTTCGCTTAATAAATTTCTCCTTATTCCTAATTAACCCTCCTAAACATATGTAGACAGATTTATAGTACCGATTTTGATAATATCACAGTAAACTCCATCGTCAAGGATCCTTTTCGCCTGCGGAAAAGGCACACTTCTAGCCAATAATTTAATCAAATCCCGGGCCTAATGATGATAATTTAGAAGATTTATTACCTTAATTATTATGTATGGATCCCAGGTTTTATCCGTTGTTATTACAGTCATTGACCCTTCCAATAAATCCAGCTCACAGTTTATATGATATTGCGATAAACATCTAAAGAAATTGTAAATTAATTGTATAATTGGTAAATTACTTTTTAACATCACCCCAAACGGATTGTATATACTTTTCTCTGTATTTTGGAAATAAAATGCGAAATGAACTCTCCTCAACCAATGAAGGTTCATTTTCCTCCTAAATCAACATTTAATCATAAATTATATTAAATTTAATAAAATAAATCAATACAGCTGTAAAAGGTTCGATTTTCCAGTGATCGATGGTATCATCGTCCCAGGGTTTATCCCTGCGGTATTTCCGATGCCTACTCTTCTCCTCCTCCATTAATAAATATATAAATACATATTTTAATAAATTATTTTTTAATTCTTTGGCTACAGAATTCTCTGGCTGCCTCATAATCCACATTTCTCAACCATTCATGATTCTATAACATTTTTTATTATTTTTAATTAATTATTATATACCAAGGCTTCTTCCGGTTTAATTCTTTTTTTCGGATCCTTTTCCAAAATCTTCTCCAACAAATTTATAAACTCCTGGGCATCCAGGTTCTCAAGGTAATTATTCCCCAAATCTTCTCTCAGTTCAGTTGATTTTTCAACAGAATTGTACGCATTTTCAGGCGAATTAACTAATTTTAAACTTTGTATTTGAGTGTTAAAGTTGAAATTTTGAATATTAGTCATTGTTTCGTAAATTGACCCTGAGGGACAGTAAAAGGGGAAACTTTTAAAATACAAAATCCATAACGTAATCCCCAACGCCCACATGTCTATCGCACCTCCATCATTCTCATCTATAACACAACACACTATCAACTGTATTAATAGTATTACTACTATAATATACTAAAGAATTATTATTAGATAGAGTAATGGTTTAGTTGAGATACTGGAATTATCGTTGAAAACTTCAGGTGCTAAAAAGTAGTAAGTACCTCTGGAGCCTTTAACTTTCCCATCCTCACTCATAAATTCAGATTCCCCAAAATCTCCTACAACACTGTTAACCACTGCTAATCACTATTAAAGCCTATATTTAGTGTGTAAAGTACCTAGTTTACATCTTCCGTGTGAATTCATGAATATATTACTAGGTTTTAAATCACGATGTGCTACATTTATCTTTGAAACTACAATCAGAATTAGTATTTAGATAAGAAATTACGGTATAAAAGAGCGTTTAAAACGTCTTTTGCTATGCATTTGATAACGGGTTTGGGAAAGTTTGGAACCTCTTCCTGGAAACTTTCAAGCCTCATTAAGCTTCCAAATTCAGCATACTCAAACACTAAAACCTTATTAACATAGTTAAAAGGTTACCCAGGTCAATTTCCTCCTCGAAAGTGGGTTCTTCCGGAGTGAAATCAACCCCAAAAATGTCATGTAATTTGATACAGGACTCGTGATCCAAGACTTTTTGAACCTCTAAAGCCCTCTTAAAGTCCTCAAACCAGTCCTTCTTAACCAGTTTCCCATCTTTATTGACATATTCCTTCCGTTTCTCCAACTCTTGTCTGTAAAACCTCTTGAGAGCAAACTGGTTCCCTGTGGAATCCTTGGCCAAAAATATGTCATTACACTTCCCATAATGGAGGAGCTTAATCGTCTCCAATCCGGACATATTTTACAAAATTGCGATAAAAATTATTTTAAAAGTTAAATTTATTTTAAAAAAACTTGGTAATTTGTGGTTTATAGTGATATTATCCCATCAGTCAATTTTTTTAGATTTTACTTTAAATTTTCCAAAATCACATGTAAATCCTTGTTTAATAACTGAAAGACTCAAATATTACACCGTTAAGCTCACTTTTGAGTCCTCTTTCAATTAACTATTCTTACACATCCTGTAACATTATTCATTTACTTCTCTAAACTACTCTATTTTATACTTGATACTATTATTATACCATTATATTATTATTTACTACTTTAAATCAATGGTTTATTCATTAAAATTATTGATTAACTGATCAAAATTATTATTTGATTGATTAAAATTATTGATTGAATGTTGAGAATGGCGTTGTATAAGTCGTTGTGTATATATTTTATACTTTATTCTTGTACATTTTGTTATGCTAAGTATGGATTTAAAACCCTGGCTAATAAGGTGACCAATGCAGTTGGTTTGGCAGTGAACTATGCAATTCTGAATGAAACGCTTTCATTTAAGGACCCGGGTGATTTTACTGCTGAGGATGAGAGTTTCAAGAGTTACACGTTAGAGAAGGGAGGCGCAATTAAGTTTTACTGTGGTAATAGTGGTACTGAAGAGGGTCGTAAGATTAAAATGTACCCTGAGGATTTGAAGCGAACCTCGTTAGCTCCCATGTCAAAGAGTGGAATTAGTCATAGTATCAAGAGGGTCTTGAACAACTTTGACCTTTTCCGCAGTGACTCGACTCTGATTTACAAAGCGTCGGAGTTTTTGGGTGGTGGGTACTTGATCCAATACCCTGTGGATTCTGTGATTGTCTCCAATAACCCTGACTTTAGTCTCAATTTTGCCTGCGTATATGATCCTAATTATGACGACAGTGGTGAAAACAGATCTGACGAATCAAACACTGGAGATAAGAAAGATTTATTGTACCGTTGGATTGAGGTTAAATTTGCGGATGTGTTGCCAATAAGTTACGGTTGTGGTAGTGGGAATCATCCTTTGTTTAGTAACTTGAGTCCTGAAAATGGTCCTGATGGACTAAACGGAACCGTTTTGCAAACTCGTTCCTTCTGTCAAATTGAGCCGAAGCCTGGGATGGTAGTTGGAATTTACTGTGCCGCTGGCGACACTTTCCATGACGAGTATTGCTTCCGTGACTCTTCTGGGAAAACTTACTACGACCCTGACTCAAAGTTTGATGGAAGTGGATCTCGACTTCACTTGTACCGTGTGCCTGAAAATGGTTTTGGCGGTGACGCGTACTTCCTTTGCGATTGTAGGGGTAAGCACAAGGAGACTACGGCTGAGGTTAAGATAATAAAAGCTTCTTCTCTGTCTTGTGACTTGACTAAGATTTTCGATAGATACGAACCGGGTAAAAAAATTAATGTTCAGGCTTGCAGACGTGACTTGCGTCCCGGTGAATCTCTCATGGTCACCGTTCCCAAGAATTATACCGAGTTTTACTACTTTAAACATAAATACACTTCATTGTTCGAGCCTATGGATGTTAAACATTATGCATACAGACAAAAACTTGACGATAACCAAGTGCGTAAAGTGAAGTTGAGTGATTTGATTGTTGGAGATGGTTTGAAAATTGAGACGAGACCAGTTCGAGGTGCTGTGGAATACATTTTCAAGTATAATGAGGATTCAATATTGATTTTAACTTCGGAAACCGTTTCCTTTGAATACTTTTGGACTCTGTTTCACAAGAAGCCTGGGGAGCGTGATGTTATCTCATATTTAAGCTTGAATGAGAAGGTTTTAGCTGTTGTTAGTATTGGATTATTCCCTACGGATCCCTACACCTATGGGTGTGGAGTTAGAAATGACTTTTTCCGCAGGGAACTGCTTGACTTTAGGAGTGAGGAGATAAATAAAAAACCAGCTTCCATTTGTAAAGTTGACGGCAAAAACAGTCCAATTGGCTTCTACTGCCCGAAGCCATTCTTACTTGAGCCTAGAGACTGTTTCAAGAGCGTTTTAATACAAACTGACAACGGTGAAGAAACAGTTGACCTGGTCAAGGTAGCTAAATACGCCAGACACTTTACTACTAAACACCTTGTTATTCTAGACACATATACTAGTGGTAAACATGAAGGGACTAGCGAGTATATAAATACGAGCGAAATTATGTGTAAGTGCGTTGACGAGGAGGGGAACCTCGTGGCATCCATCACTGTCCAATTGGATAAAAATACTGAACCTGACAACTCTGGTGATAATTCATTAGATGACTCAGAAGACAATTCAGTAGAAAAGAATGCAAAAGATAATTCAGATGACAATTTCAGGATCGAGACTGTTATAAACTAATTTCATGTGTATAGACAAGTGTTTGTATATAATAATTTGTAGAGTTGTTATTAAACTGTTTGGCGCACTTTACCAGTGAATTTTTATCTAGCGAATCATTAATCAATGAATTTAACATTTGTCCTCTCAACACATTCCATTCCAAATTTTCCACAATTTCCGAATTTTCTACAGTATCTACACTGTCAGTAGGGTTTACGGATTCAACACTGTCAACAACATCACTACCAACAATATTATTAACAGTGTTGTAATTGTATGGAATTGGTTGAATTGGTATATTATAATGTGCTAATAGTGTAGAAACTTGTGTGGTAGTGTGTGATGGTATTGAGAGAACATTTGCCAAGACTTTGAGAATATATTTTTCCAATGTGTTTTCCCAATCATTTGGTTTTTCATGGGATTTATTATCTGAAATTGATTTGACCAAGTTTGTAACAGTTAAATTACACTTTGAACAGGTGACTCGGGTGCCCTGTAACTTGCTTCTCAACTGTATTAACAACGTCAATAACATTAACAAGTACAAATCACCTTTAAAATAACAGCCCAAAACACATTTAAAACATGAAAAAACACTACTTACCACGTCACTGGTAGGACTAGGGTAAATCAGCTGCAGATTATGAGTCACTAACAAGTTGTATAGTATAATGAACAAATTGGTCATATTTGTGTCTAAATTGACAATGTAAATCTCAGTCAAGTCACTCTGAATCAAATTATTTAAAATCGCCTTGACATATGAAAACAATTGGGAATTGTAGTCACCAGTCCAGTTCCCAGAGTGGTGTAATGTCTGGGTATACCGTTGTAATAATATACTGAAGCATTTGTAGTGTAATTTGCCAAGGATTATATTATCTTTTATACTTAAATTATATATACATTTCATTAAACTTTTATCCAATTCCATTTTTTCAATAGTCAAAGTAGTTGTAGAATTTACAGTGTCAGTCCCACAGGAGCTAAAAAACTGATTTATATAATCGTAATTGGCTGAAATTGATGAATATTTCAATAGTCTTAGTGGATCAAATATCGATTTTACACCGTCAAATCGAGATAACAATTCCAATAAACCACTCAAATCCACATCAACACCATTACCAACACTATTAGTACTATTATCACTATTATCATCAACACTGCTAATAATACCAAAATTAGTACTATTTTCGTGTGTTTGAGTATGGTAGTTGTTAATGAGTTTGAGAAGAAGATTGAAATCGGGTAAAGAATTAATTTTAATTAATATTTTAATTAATTTGTTGATAATTTTCAAATTGTTAAACAATTTGTTAATGATAATTTTAGTCATACAACCCGGAACTTGATGTGTGAAATCATAAAACTCCTCCACAATGTCCAAAAATAAACTCACGTCAGTACTGGAACATTTCATAGCGTTGACATATGACTTGTAACTTTCCTCATTCAACTTATACAACGAGTTGGAAATAACTTTAAAAAGCTTTAAATCATATTTTAAGATTAATTTAGTACATAAACTTGTTTTATGCGTAAATTTTAGTAAATCTCGTAGTAACCCATAGAACATCTCATCATCCAAATCATTATCCAACTCACCACTATTATTACTATTCCCATGTTTATACAGTGTTATAATAATGTTATTAATGTCATTGATTAATTTGTCAATGTGATCATCAATTTCAATCTTGGAAGATTGGTTTAGAATGTTGACTAGTACCCTTGACATGGACAACTGAGTGGATAATTTCTCTAATTTTAAATGTGATTTGATAATATAAATCAAATCCTTTCTTAATATGTTAACTCCTTTAACTCCAAGGAGTAATATTATACACAATTTTAACTTTCCATTCTCATGGTACACATCTCTGTCACATTTATCCCAAGTAACCACACGTCCACTAGTTGTAGATTCATTAGTTGTAGATCCACCGGTTGTAAAATAATTTGAGAAAAATGAGTTGATAAAATTATCTTTGTCTGGAGAGAAAATGTGACATTTTGTTAAGTAATTGAAAAAGTTAAAATTCATTAAAAACTCCGTCAAAGCGTCCAAATCTGCTGACTTAACACATTCTAAGAGTAATTTTAAACTGTAATTTATGATAACGTCGTCGTTCAGAAATATCTCATCGATCTTCTCCTTAAACAATTTTAATACTTTTTCTATCAATTTCTTTTTTTTACTCAATTTTTCTGAAGTTTCCGGACCATCCGAAGGTTTCAAATTTTCAACACCAGGCGAAAAATTACTTAAATTATTTCCTAAATTATTTTCGAAATTATCTCCAAAATTATTTGCCAAATGATCTCCCGGATGATAATTTGAATAATTATTTATGGGTGAGAAATGGTGTAGAATGAATAGAAGCATTGAAATGGCTTTGGATTTGACGATTAAGTTATTTGAATCGAGTAGTGAGAAGATTTCAGTACAATTTGGAGACTCTTTGAAGTATAATTTCGCCAATTCCAAGTCATTATTAAAAGGTTTAAAGAGAATATACTCGCGTTCCTGGGCTAAATTAACAGATTCCTGTGATAACTTTGGCTTCTTGACGGCGGATTTTTTGACTATTTTACATTTTACTCGAATTTCAGGACATAAATCAACCAAGTCACCACGAACTATACTCGAAGCTATTTGGATACCATTCACATACTTCATTATTTAAACTAATTTATATTTATTAATTTGTAGTAGTTAATTTGTAGTAGTTAGTTGGTAGTAATTAATTTGTAGTAGTTGGTAAAAATGAAATTTAACATTTTTAAAAAAAATTTTAATAAATTAATTTAAAATATAATATAAATTTAAAAAATTCTAAAAATAATATCAAATTTGTGTAAAAATAAAAAAAATGAGAAAAAATGGAATAATTATTGGAAGGGTAAAAATGTGTGGAATGAGAAGATAAAATATAATGAATAATGATAGATTTTTGGAGGAGATAAGGAGTGAAGAAAGGTTACTAAATTCGTGGGATTCCTTTGGAAATCTGAGCCTTTCAGACTATTTCAGCCGGTTTAAAGCGTTGTCGGATGTGTTTGAGGAGTACCAGTCTGAGCTTCCAGAGTGTGATTTAGACGTTTTAGAGCATTTTTCCTACTTTGAAGTGGTTGAAAATGACCGTCTCAAACGGCTAAAAATATTCCTAGCCCTGTGCTTTAATGTAAAATATTCCAATCGCAAAATTTGCTATAAAATTAAAGAATCACCGGAATTTCAAGTTTTCCGTGAAATTTTACTCTTTTCTCAAGATTACAAACTTAATCACTTATTTACAGGTGAAAATAATTCTTCCAACAATACATCCAATACATCCAATAATACATTTAATTCATTTAATAATTTGGTTAAAGAGGAAAATAAGTTGTGTAGTAAAGATTTGAGTGAAATTAGGGTAAAATTGGCTAGAGGATTGATGGATGGTATAGTGACTGGAACGTGTGAATTTCCGGCAAAATCAATTACGAATCAGTTGAAAAATGATATTAAAACACTTTTAACATTGAAGAGAATTAAGGAATTACAAATCCCCGTCAACTCCTTACAACTGCTACTACCTTTCAATTGTCTCGACTCTATTCTCTACCTCTACACTCTCAATATTATCACCGGTAATACTAATTATATACTAATTATACACCTATTATAATATTTGTTATCATGTGTTAACATTTTTAATACTTATAGTTGGATAATTATATTGATGGTGTAGATGAGTTATGTTGGTCGCCGTGTATTGATGTGGAGTTTGTGATGTCGTTGATGGAGTTTGGGTTTATACCAATCGGTTACAGGCTTGCGTTTCCGTCATTTGAACGTGTGATTATATTACCGAAGATGCATCAGTACAGATGCTGCCTCGCACCACTAGACATTAAATTACCCAAAAAAGCACTCAAACTCAAAGAACAACTACAAATCACAATTAATCAAGATTTTCATCAAGTACTACACACACAACTATTTACTCTAGTTAATTATACTAGTAGTATAGTGTTGTATAGTATTGGTATAGTGTAGTTACGAGTTAATAGTGGTATAGTAGTTAATAGTATAGTATTAGTATAGTATGGTTAATTAGGTGATGAGTGGAATAGTGGAGAAATTTGGTGAGAATTGGTTATATCCTCCGATACAACGTGTGTTCTCATTAATTCATTTTTACACCAATTCTCAAACTTATAACACTACTAATACTATTAATACTATTAACACTACTAATACTGTTAATA
The DNA here is from genome assembly GCA_026724395.1 of Theileria sp. buffalo. Lineage (NCBI taxonomy): Eukaryota > Apicomplexa > Aconoidasida > Piroplasmida > Theileriidae > Theileria > Theileria sp. buffalo. The sequence goes on along the minus strand of JAJHPJ010000086.1, from coordinate 11,112 downwards.
ATGTTAATAATATAAGCAATGTGAATGGTATTAAGGATAAAAGGTTGAGTAAATTAATATCGGTTGAAGTTTGGAAAGATAAACAACTCATCGCAGGTGAAATCGGATGTACGTTTTTACACATCTACTCATACCCCATGAATTATTCTATTTTGCAACCTATTGTTATTTATTTACAATTTGGTAATTAAAATTTGGTAAATGTGTTATTGAAGCAGCAATTTGGGTGGAAAATTTTCCTCGATATTTGCTAGCCCGATCAACTTTTGATTATTTACACAATTAACAATTGTTTCCAATAAAATTCTACTTAATTAGATAAATTAAGTTGAGAAATAGTTAATTTTGTGTAAAATGATGTATAGTTGTGAATGGTTCGGTGTATACGAGTTTGACGGGATTTCACAGTGTGAGTAACAGTGGGAAGTTCCAATTAATAGCTCTGGCTGCTTTATTACACTTTAACGGTAAGAAATTAGTGTTCACCGGGCGTAGGATTTGAGTTGTGGGACTTGGGTATGCACTTGCCATACAAGACTGAAATGGGCGCCAAATGTATTTCACGCACACTATTCATCAAGGACTTAAATCGATACAAATTCAACGTAAATTTATTTTTAACGGCGTAAAAATTGTGTTTAGGAGAGGAATCTTGAGATTCCGAAAAAATATAAAAATGACACAAACTCGACACAATTAATCAACGATTTCACACAAATAATTTTTTCCAAAAAATATTAAACTATTTTCACAAATATTTATTCAATGTAAAATAATTAATTAATAATAAATTAATAATATTAATAAAATAATTATAAATTATTGGAATAATTATGAGAATTGGATTGATTGAGAATTTGAGGGAGATTTTAATTGATTTGTTGGATTGGTATAAATATGCGAGTTTGAAGCAGCAGCATGCTACGATGTTGTTTAGTGGTGGATTCCTGGGCTTTATCGCCGGTAGAACACAGCGGAAGCGAAGATTAAAGTCCGGCGAGTTCAGCCAGGACTTTGAACTCGCAGCTTACACAGTTGAAGATGAAAAGAAATTTGAAGAGAATTGGAACAGATTAGCCAAATTCGCCCAAAAACAACCGGGATACAAGTATACGAAACTCTATAAAGCTTCTTACCCTGAAAAGTCACCCATACACTATTTTAAAGTATGTTTGTAGTAGTTTGATATTTACTTAGTAGCCGAGTGGAATATACCTATAGCACAGTATCTAGAGGTCTAGGGTTCGAGACCCCTTCCTATATCATACTAACTCTACTATAATATCCATAATTATCTACTGTAATAACGTAAATAATATTAATAATGTTATTAGTTAAGATTATGGCGTAATAAGGAAGATTTGGAACGGTTTAAGGGTTTGGAACAGTATAAGCTATTGAGGAAGAAGTTAGATGAAAGCGCTAAAGTACAATTTGGAAGTACTAAAGTTATTATAGATGATACCGTCAGAAGAGAAATACCACTCAAAACTTCATTCTTCCATTAATACAACTTTTACCAATAAATTAATAATATTCATTAATATTTATTATATTTATAATATTTTATTATATTTATAATATTTTATTAATTATTAGTTAATTTATTATTGGTTAGATTTACTGGAATAAAGTGGTACCTTGGGCAAGGGTAATTTTTTTTATTCCAAAGAAATTTTCAATTTTTATTAAATTAATATCATTTCATATTTTCTTGTAAATTAAACATTATTTGTTAATACAATTTGTTAATACAATTTGTTAATACAATTTATTAATATTATTTGTTAATAAAATTTGTTAATAGAATTTGTTAATATTGTTTGTTGATATTTTAATAATTTGTTGAAATAATTTGTAAGATTGTGTCGGAGATTTTAAAGGATGGGAAAAGTTTGTTTTGAGGAGTTAAATTTTATGTTTAGGATTACTACTCGATTTTAGGCGTTAAACGAGGCTGCAATGACGCCGAACTTAAGAAAGCGTATAGGAAACTTGCTATGCAATGGCATCCTGATAAACATCAAGATCCAAATTCCAAAGTTAAAGTAACATTCTTAACAATTTTTCCAACACTATTCATCTTAAATTTATTCAAAATTATTTAAAATTATTCAAATTCATCTAAAATTATCTAAAATTAATTAATTAAATGAATAAAATTGAATAAATTGGAATAAAATTATGTAAATAAATGGAATGGTGTAAATATTTTGATTAATTAATTATAGGCTGAGGAGATGTTTAAGAATGTATCAGAGGCTTATGATGTTTTGTCTGACCCGGAGAAGAGGAAAATTTATGACCAGTTTGGTGAAGAAGGACTTAAAGGAACTGCTCCTGGGCCTGAACATGGAGGATCACATACTTATGTCTGTATGTTTTTTTGTTATCCTACTCCCTCAGGGGGACTCTATTTACTCATATGTATATTAGTTATTTTACCCCAGATAATTCCCTAATTTGCAACCTATTGGTATTTATTTACAATTTGTAATTATTTTTTGGTAAATGAGTGGTTACAGCAGCAATTTGGAGGAAAATTTTAATTTCCTAACCATACCACCTTTAAAATTTACCCTATTTAAATATTTAATGGAATAATTGATGTGTTAGATACTGGAGTGGATCCGAGTGAGTTATTTCGTAAGATATTTGGGAATGATCGTTCGTTTATGTTTGGCGGTGATGACATGGGCGGCTTTGGTGATGTGTTTCACGTTTCACAACCCTCCGTCAAATCCACCAGTTATGAACTTGAATTACCTCTTACACTTGAAGAATTGTATAATGGTATGCTTTACGAGGCTTGCATCAAATCACCCAGCTTACTCCTATTTACTCTATTTACTTAGTTATTTTACCCCACCCACTATCTATTTTTGCAACCTATTGACATTTATTTACAATTTGTAATTATTTTTTACCAAATAAGTGGTTACAGCAGCAAAAATGAGGAAAATTTTCCTCTCTAAAACCTAACCCTATTAACTTTTTATTTCCTAATTAATATTGTAAGAAAGTGTATAAAATTCTTTAGGTACAGTGAAGAAAATGAAAGTAACGCGGAAAAGATTTAATGGTAATAAACAATACAAGGAAGAACACACTCTTAAAATCGATATCAAACCCGTAACTACTCACACATATTAATACTATTAATAATATTAATTTTATTAATAATGTTTTAGGGTTGGAAAGATGGTACGAAATTAACTTTTGCTCGGGAAGGTGATCAACAATCTCCCATGGCCACTCCCGGAGATCTCATATTGTACCTTTTATCCAGTTATCTTACCCCATTAGATATCTAATTTTGCAACCTATTGTCATTTATTTTACTTTTGTTAATTAAAATTTGGTAAATGAGTGGTTACAGCAGCAGAATTGGTTAGGTGAGAAAATTTATTTTCGCTAACCCGATCAATTTTGGACTTTATTTCCAAAATCCTATTTTTTACAATTATTTTTCACTAATTTTGATCAAATTATAATAATAATAATTAGTATAATTTTTGTGTAGTATAATAAAGACGAAGAAACACATGAGATTTGTACGTGATGGAAATAACTTAATATACAAATTCACCGTTCCACTCGTTAAAGTATTTTTCTACACTATTCTACACTAATTATATATTATATAATATTATATAATGTGTGTATAGGCGTTAACGGGATTTAATGCGGTATTGACGACGTTGGATAATCGCAGGTTAACGATTCGTGTGACTGAAGTTGTTTCGCATAAATCGCGCAAGGTCATTGCGCGTGAGGGAATGCCACTCTCCAAGAACCCAAACGAACGCGGAGACCTCATCCTCGAATTCGATGTCGTCTTCCCCGAAACTCTCACCAACGAACAAAAAAACTCCATCACCAATATTCTCAACTAATACACTCAACTAATAGTATATAGTATACTCTATGGTATATAATTAGGTATGGTATATAGATATGGTATTAGTTGGAGAGCAGCAAAAAGAGGAAATTTTTATTTTTGCTAACCCGATCAACTTTTGACTTTTTTTCCAAAATCATGAAATTTACAATTATTTTTTAAGAAAAATGATTAACTATAATAACTACATAGTTGATAATATAATAGTGTAAGTATGTGAAAAGATTATAGCGGTACCTCCCGCATCCGGCGAGTTAAAAATTACAAATTTTATTATATTCTCTAGTGGCGTCGGTCATGTTATCATCTTGGAGTTGTGGCAGTGTAGTGACTTTAGGCTTTGAAAACCGCTCCCTGAGGTTCCAACTGAACCAGTAATTACTCTTTAAAGGACGAAAGACAAAATCAAGCGCAAGTCCAGTTACAAGTCCCCAAAAAACAAATAACCGAACACACTCCACACGCTTCGCAAACTCGTGATAACTCAACGAAGGACGATAAAATAATTTCTTACCCTCTTCCCAAGCTGAATCCAACTATATCATCATTATACTATTAGTATTAATTAATTATATTGTTAACTATATAAGTGGTTAATTAGGTATATAAGTAGTTAACTAGGGTTATAAAGGGGTAAATTAGGTGTTAATAGAGGGAGAGGGAGCTGCTGCTCCTACTGTAGGATTTAGGGGAGAGGGAGCTTGCAAAATCTGCTGCTCCTAAGATTAACTCTATGGGTACTAATAATACTACTGTTAATAGTATTAGGGGAGAGGGAGCTTGCAAAATCTGCTGCTCCCCGAAGGGGAGCTAATTTTAACACTATTTAACAATATTTATACTATAAAACTAACTAAATAAATTAATGAATAAATAAAGTAATAATGTGTTAAAATACGTTTTCGATATTTTTGCCTTGAGGAGCTTGTCCGAGTTGACGGAACTGTTTAAAATTAAAATATTTCAAATTGGAATCAGGTAAAACCTTTACAAATCCTTTTAAAATCCTCATTTACAACATTAGAAATTTTTATACAATTTTATTAATTGTATCAAACATGTGTAATCCCCATCACAAGATTCTATGCAACTATTCACACTATCTTATACAATTAAACATAATTTAACATTAATAATAATAATTTAATAAAATTTATGAATAATTGAATAAATGTGGATAAATAAATGTGTAGAGGAAGATTTGGAGAAAAAAATTATTTTAACGATTTCTTCAAATTACTCATCAAATACCTATAAATCAACATTATCCAACAATTATTTATAGTATTTAACAATATTTATAGTATTTACACTATTAATAGTATTGATAGAATTAACTATAGTAATAATGATGTGTAAGTGATGACCAAAATCCTGGGAAAAGAATTGGTCTGTTGAGTGTAAACTTCGGCTCACAAGTACTCGGGAGATACTTCTCTATCCTCAATCTTCTATAAAACCTAATACAAATTATTAACTCATGATAATAAGATAATTAGTTGATAATTAAATTCATTTAATAATATGAAATTAGTGTGTAAATGTGTAACTAAGTGTGTAAAATGTGTAAGTTTGTCTTATTTAGTGTGTAAAAAATGTGTAAGATGTGTAAGTTTGTCTTATTTTGTGTAAAAAATGTGTAAGTTTGTCTTATCTAGTGTGTAAAATGTGTAAAAATGTGTGTAAAATAGAGTAAAAAATGTGTAAAAAATGTGTAAAACTGTGTAAAATTACCATTCACGGCGTCGATTCCAGTTACCGCAGAGTTGATCGAAGAAAATAATATTCGTCCGTTGTTTCACTTTAGTTTTACTTCTTTTACTCTTCGGTACAGCCATCAGAAAATAATTTTATTTTTACATTTCTCAACAATTAATTTACTTAATAATCAATTAAATAATCATTTTTCAAACTGATTTATAATTTTTTAAACTGTTTTATAATTTTTTTAACTGTTTTATAATTTTTTAAACTGTTTTATAATTTTTTTAACTGTTTTACAGCGAAAATTTTGAATAATTTAACTAAAATCTGATGGAATCCAATGAAAATTTTGAGGGAATCTGATCACAATTCTGAGGGAATCTGATCACAATTTTGATGAGTGTTAAATTAACAAAATTGATGATCCATTTTGAGTTTAAAAAAATGAAAATAATAAATTTAAAAAAAATAAATTAATTAAATTATAGTGTAGAAAATGATAAATTTGTTACACATTTTATTATTTTTATTTTGTGTATTTTGTAGTGGTTTGATGAAGAAGGAACAAAAACCAACTTCAATGGAGTCAGTTTAATTTTTTAATTCTTTCTACAGAAATTTATCTTCAACACAATCACAAAATAAAAGTTTTTTTCTTACACAAATTATTAAATTATTAAATTATTCACAATTTTATTAATTATACAATTGATTTATTTATTAATATAATTTATTTATTAATATAATTTAATTATTATTATTAATTAATTATTATTTGGTTGATCAGATGTGTTATCGATTGGTGACAATGTGTTGAGAATAAATTCGCATAATTTACCTGAGATCAGTTGCCCGTACGGTCACCACATAACAGTTGTTTCTGCCTTTATTAAGTGTAATCAAGGCGAATTGGATGTGTATGAAGAGGTTTGGAACCTCTGCAGACATAAAAACTATTGTAAACTTAATGACTCAATTTATAAACATTGCACTGATAAATCACCACACTTCAAATATATTCAATACTCTTGCAGCAAATGTGATTATAGTAGTTATCCACTCCTAGTTATTTTACCCCAGATAATTCGCTAATTTGCAACCTATTTACAATTATCTAATTTTGTTAATTGTTTTTTGGTAAATGAGTGGTTACAGCAGCAATAACTGAGGAAATTTTCCTCGGTAAAAGCTAACCCGATCAATTTTTGACTATTATTTTATTTACCAGTTAATTAACTTATAATTTCCAATTGTATAGTGTTGGGATATGATTGTGGTTTATTTTATGGTGTGGATGTGAGTGATGAGGAAATGTGTCAGATGTTATGTCTGAATTATGTTCGGAGTTGCACGTCACGGTATGACTTAGTGCCAAGAGAACATTTCCTCACGTGCCTCTCTAAAATGTTCCAAAGAAATAATATTAACATCTGTCAATTCCTACCAGGTACCTTTTCATAGTACCGAGTTAACAGTGTGTAAACGTAATAATATGATGAATAATGTTTTAGACTCGAAATTAAAGGAATATAATTCATTCAAACTTGATTATTATCTTAAACCAAGTACAAATTACTCTAACTACCTTACCCCATTAGATATCTCATTTTGCAACCTCTTTACAATATTTAATTATTTGGAATTGTTTTTTACCAAATAAGTGGTTACAGCAGCAAAAACTCGGGGAGTGGAAAATTTATTTTCGCTAACCCGATCAACTTTTGTATTTATTTTTTTTAACACAATTTGACAATTATTTTTAATTATTTTTTCCCAAAATTGATCAAATAAGATAATAAATAGTTAATCTGGTTAATAGAATATACATTGGAGAGTGTGGAGATAAATAATTATGAGTGGACAGAATTGAGGTATAAAGAAGAAATAGAGAACCCGATAGTAATTGTGTCCCCTATAAACACAATTCATAACATTATTGTATTAGTTAATAACATTACCAGTGAGAGTGCAAAGTTGATATTACACCCCGTAACACCTGAGGGTCAGAGGAGAATAAAATTACGAGTTGACGTGTTAATAATTAGTATTGGAAATCATTCAACGGAGTTGGGGAAACAAATTATTGTCGGGTTAATCGAATCAATGAGTGATGAGACTGTGAAATTACCATTGGATCCCTCAGAGGATTGGGTAATTGTACTCAAGAGTCAAACTGACGTAATGGTGACACCAGTACTCTATGATAAGAGTGTTAAATTTTACACACAGGGAGAAGTTGATAGTGTTAAACTGGGCTATTTGGCCATTAGTAAAGTGAGATCTGAGTCGACATTATTGTATGAAAATGAAGTCAAATATAAACAAACAAATGTCAAAGAAGTGAAGTTAAGTGTTTACTCAGTGCTATTTGTCACTCCAGTACATAAAACAAGTGATACCAGCGTCTACAACGTTACACTCACCAACGGTATAAAATACTCTACAGAGCGAAAATTTGAAAATTTTACACTAAATTATAGAATTTTAATTAATTAATTAATAATTAGTTAATTTAAGTAAATTAAGTAAATAATGTGAAATAATGAGAAATTGTGTTAATTTGTGAAAAAATGTTGTAGGCGGTGAAAATCCTGGAATTCTTAGTTTTAAGGAAAATTTACTGGAGTTGATTCTTCATTATAACACGTTTTTGACTCGTTTTAAGGTGTTGGATCCTGTTCCGGTCACTTTGAACATTATCACACTGGAGAGTAGTGTGATTGTCTGGATAAAGCGCATTTGCAAGTATGTGCGCCGTGTGAACTTAATTAGTAAGCGCAACTGTTATCACCAGTGCGTGAACTCCTCACACTTGAGAGAGTGTCTCCAGGGTGATACCAGTCACTTTTTCAGCTGCTACAGGACCAAGTCTGAAAACTGCGAAATCCTCAACCTCATCTCACTGGCACATTTAATCATTCAATACAGAAATGATATTCTCACACATTATTTCATTACCAATACTATTAATAGTAGTAATAGTATTACCAATGCTAGTGATAAAGTTAGTACTTTTGGTACTGTGGACACAGGTAAAATTGGTACTATAGACACTAGTAACACTGTTAACACGGGTACTAATAATACTATTAATACTATTAACACTAATAATACTATTAATGCAGTTCCATTTAGTAATAGTATAAATAAGGTGATGGTGGGAGTAAATTTGGATACGGTTTATTCGGAATGGAGTGAGTGGAGTGAGTGCAGCAAGATCTGTAATGACGACGTGAGTATGTCAATTAAAGTTAGAAGAAGATTAATTTACTACGCCGGACACTCAAATGATCACACCACACAATCCATCGAATGTCATAAAATCTTACCATGCAATCAATTATGTTTTTATAGAATTATTAATACTAATGACACACGTAATGGTATTCCTAGTGGTAATACTACAGTAAGTAGTGGTAATACTACAGTAAGTAGTAATAATACTACAGTAAGTGTTAATAGTAGTCTAGTGAGTAATGTAAATTGGGGAGAAAAAAGTGTGTATAGAAGTGGTAGATATTACTTTGTGTGGAATGTTGGTTGTAAGATGAAGAGAGAGAAGATCAGTTTGTCCAGCAGGTTAATAAGTGCCGTGGCTAAAGTCAATGAAGTCTTGGAATATGATCAAAACTGTGATTATGATTTCAATTTCTCAGCCTGTGATACGCCAAAAAATTTTACCACAGGCAATCGACATTTATTACTCAATATCAAATGTCCATACACAACCAAACCTTGCAATAAATCTATTAACACTGTTAATAGTGGTGACACTGTTAACTCGGGTGACACTAGTGACACTGTTAACAGAGGTGACTCGGGTAGTACAGGTGACAAGGGGGTTATAGGAGGTGATGTTGGTACATTTGATGAGGAAAATACTGTGGAAAAATGTTTAATATATAATGGACAGTATGATGGAGAATATGATGTTATGGGATGGGTGAGAGATGGGAGTTGTATATGTCCTGAGAATACAATTCCTTGTAATGGTGATGAAATTTTTAATACACAAGATTTTAATGGTATCGCTTTACGGCGCTCCTTTACGGTGCTTGCATCCGCACACTCAACTCCCTCCAGGGGACTCTATTTACTCATTTCTACACTATTTACTCAGATATTCACTCTAGTTTTCCCCGAAGGGGCTTATTTTACCTAGTTTCTCAGTTATCTCTTGGAGCAGCAGCTCCCTCTCCACTATCTTATTTACTCAGTTGTTTACTACTATTGAGGAATTTTTCAGTTATCTACTTTAGGAGCAGCAGAATTTACTAGCTCCCTCTCCCTTAGTTACTATTACATAATTATTCTCACTGTAAATTCAGTTTCTCATACCTTAACTACTTACTATTACATAAATATTCTCGCTGTAAATTTAGTTCCTCATACCTTAACTACTTACTCTTAGATAAATATTCTCACTGTAAATTTAGTTCCTCATACCTTAACTACTTACTCTTAGATAAATATTCTCACTGTAAATTGAGTTTCTCATACCTTAACTACTTACTCTTACATAAATATTCTCACTGTAAATTTAGTTCCTCACTACTAAGTTATTCTCTTCTTAGTAGTTAGTTAACCTTTTCCAAGCCTATTAGTTACTTATTTAACTATTATAATAGTTTGTTATAGTATGATTTATCTCATTTGACTAGTCCTAGGACGAATTTTTTGCCCCTAAATCCCCTTTATCCCGTCAAATTTACACTCTATTCATACCTAATTAGACCCTAATTTAGCTTAATTTACCCAATTTTAAACAGTAAAATAAATATTTGTATAGGTATTGGTATGCAAGAGTATATATCATTGGCCGGATATGAGCGTTTGGTGGTCCCTCTGGGATACATTAAAGTGCCAACTTTTGACTTCTTCTCCTCAGACTCACAACTCGAAAATTATTGCTCAAATGGTAACATCAACTATGAAACACTTAATAACAATTTATTACACATCAGTTGTGATAACATTTTTTATACACAATTGTCAGTACCAGGTGGAACACCATCAAGTGGATCAGTAGATGGAGTTAGTCCAGTAGGAGTAGTTACAAGGGATTGTAAATTGGAATGTGAGCGTGTGGAGAGAGAATGTGAGAATGTGTTGGATGAAGTCACGGAGTTATCGTTGATAAAGTGTTTAAAAGAGTTTATCAGCGAGTCTAACAAGTTTGACGTCATAGTGTTTAAAAATTACTTGGAAAAATACTATAGAAATGTGAAAATTGATGAAATTAGTACTGTGGCGCAGCTAATTGATAACATCTGCGTAGACGAAAAATTGAATAATTTGTGCGTCACCACTGTGAATAATATCATCACAGAATGTAAACTCATACGAGAACATCAATTCCAAAACAACATTAAACATTGTTTAAATCAACATTATCAACATTTTAACGGGGTTAATCATCTTAACGGGGTTAATAATATTAACACAGTTAATAGTGTCAATAGTGTTAATAATGGTAATAATGTGAATAAATGGGTTGGATGTGAGTT
>JAJHPJ010000006.1:0-127326 GCA_026724395.1 Theileria sp. buffalo | reverse complement strand
ATTCCGCTCAGCTTTTTCTTCTTTTTATCAACTCTATCGCATGTCGAATTGATATGGAAAGTTGTCAACATATGACTCCTCTAAGCAGTTCAATTACAGGGCAATGGGTATGTTTTACACTATTTATACTACATTGTATACAATTTATGGTATATTGTATGATTTATAACTACAGGTGATATCGTATGTATTTGAAAGTATTAAGCTAATTATGAGAGAAGAGAAGATGAATTGGATAATTTGTAATGACGGAGTTGATAACTTGGTTCGTTCACCATTTTTAAGTGATAGAGGACCTGTTTTTCTTTCACACTTGCTACTAAACCTACAAATCTCTTCTCTACCTTCAGTGTTTATTTCAAACGACTCCACAATTCCACTTTTTCTAACCAACAAACACTATGAAAACCTTTTCAATAACAATGTAAATAATGCAATGACTATAAACAGAAGTTATGATCCAAATAATTTTATTTTCCATCAAGTAGATGAGATTTCACAAGAAGAAACTATGTAACATTAATTAGTTATATTTTAGGCAACTAGTTAATTGAATTCGCTTGACTCATTTTTTAGGAACTACCTGACCAATAAATTGGAATTTAGTGAAAAGTTCGTAAAGTGTATTTGGAAAATTACTGGTGGGAATTGGAGTCTAATTAACAAAGTTTTCGAGTAAGTTCTTTATGGAAGTTTCAATTATATATTATAGCGATTACGAAGAGTTCGTTAAGAAAGTTAATTTAGGAACAGTCCAACAAATACTCTCGGGATCTTCAGTATTTTTTAAAATATATATGTATATATGATTTTAGAGTTTGGTAGATGACGAATATTTCCCTATAAATAAATCAAAGCAGGAACAAATTAATTATTTAAAAGAAGAGCAGTTTAAGATGTTCCTTAAAACACTTCATCATGACACTTTTAACTCAGTACTATATAGACAAATATATATTCTTATGAGTCTTATTATTTTATAATGTAATTAATGTATAGGATATAATAAAGTTCGAGAATATGATGAATTCCTTTTTGAGTAGTGTGCCTATTGAGGAAATGAAGCTGAACATGAAGAATTTAGTCCATTTCAAAGTTGTGGTATCTTTTCTATTGATTAATAAGCATAGGTTTTTGAAACTATAAGATATTTGTTAAATAAAAAATGGCTCAGAGTCAAGGATGATGTGACAATAAATAATAAAATTATATTGGTAATAACATATTTATATATATTTCTATTAGCACTAACTTAGTAATATATGTTATATATATATTATGTTGTAAAAATAATTAGGGGTTAATTGAAGCAAACATATTATATTATGAGATGCCGTCAATGATGCTGGAGTTCAAAAATTCACTTGTTAAATACTTGCTAAACTCATATATACAAATACAATACGGTAATACAACATTATATAAAAATTGTTATAGAAATGCTCAAGCCGATTGAGAAAATTGAATATAAGGCCAACTTTCTATTAAATCAAAAAACACTTTATAGAGACCTTGATAATCTCTTTATTTAAGCTTTTTTGTTTTCTCGATTCTTTTCTGACCAATCTGGTGCCAGCTCAATCTCACTCCTAATCCCATAATTAGTGACATATTTGTATGTAATAGTTTAAGTAGATACCTTGGGAAAAGGAACTCATACAGAGCCCAAACCATATATGCAATGACGAAAAGAACAGCTAGAAAGAACTCTAAAAGACTTTATAATGGGTGTATTAATACCTCCTATTTTCTTTTTCCTCAACAGTTTATATAACTTTTCACGAAACGTCATCCTTGGCCTGTTTAAAGCTTCATAATATATCTTCAACTATAAAATGTTATAAATAGTAGATTGTGATACCGTTCTCCTGGCCACTAATTCCCAGGAATACATCTGCTTAACCTAAAAATAGTTTATAATTTAGTACATAAAAAGGTAATAAACAGTAGCTATTGTATATAAAATGTTTAAATGAAAGAAACCCTTTGATGATAGTTGGAAGTATCAGTAGTGTGTACCATAGAAATTGCCTGATCGATTTTATTAGAAACTGCTACTGGATCGTATTCAGAAAGTAGAATTATATCATGAGGTAAAACCTACAGAATTAATAATAAGTGTAATTAGCATACTTCAGGAATTCCTCCAACATTAGTTGATACCAGTATGAGTCCACTGGAAGCAGCTTCTATATAATAAATGTAAGCGAATAAATAAAGTACCCAATAGAGCTATGCAGAAAGACTCAGTTTGAGAAGTATTGAGGAAAATGTGTCCTTGTCTCAGGACCTTATTAACATCATGTCTTGGGACATAGCCTACATAGAGTTTATATAAATGAGTCGATTACCCAAAATCTGAACTCGATCGTGCAAATAATGCTTGTCCACCATGCCTCTCAACATAGATAATTTAGGCCCACCGCCACCTATATTAAATATATAAAAATAAACACATATTTGTGTGTTAATGCGTGAAAAGGATAAGTGTAAGTTGTGGTACCGATGATAAATTCAACATTATCGTGTTTTTTGCAAACCATTGGAACAACTTGTGTTAATAAGTCCATTCCCTTGCGCTCACATAATCGACTAATGTAAACAATTACAATTTTATCTTTCAAAAGAGGTTCCTCATTACACTTAAAATCATCTGACTCCTATATTAATATTATGATAAAAAGTAGTAAATTGAATACAAATGTGACAAATTAGCAGATAAATAAGTAAATAAAGTAATTTAAAACCATACCAATGCATTTGGAATTACTGATACTTTCCTCGGATCGGCATATGATCGTAATACCATGTTTTCTCTGTGTTTATTTGAAACTGCGATTATGTTGTCTTCGAACGTAGTAAATACCCTCATATACTAGGATAATGTGTGTTTGTAAAATAATTACCTCGTTCAGAAATACTGGTCCCAGATCACAAAAACTAAACAGGCTGTGATCAGTGAATATTAATCTATAATCGAGCAAATTGGCGTACAACTCAAATTCACCCTTGTACCTACTCGAGGCCTATAACATTCATTAAATTAAAACATATATTGAAAAGTAAGAAATAAGATTTATTAGCATTTATATTGTTGTATTTAATGATATATATCTGCATAATATAAGAATTGAATAACGATGAACCATGTGTATGTGTATAATATCAACATTCTCCCTAATTAAAACACTGCGATAGTAGGGAAAAGCTTCAAAAACCGTAGGAGTGGTTGATGGAGGAATGAACATGACATTCCACTGATGATAAACCTTGATTCCATTACTCAAATACCTTATTCCTACCCTCCTGTTACCAAAGTTTCTGGTAAAAATCACAACTTTCAGACCTAATTTCGATTTAATGGCAAATAAAAAAAAGTTACCAAATTTTATAAGATATTCAGCTAGTTTATAGACGTGGAGTTCAACGCCGCCAATTGTAGGAAAGAAGTATTCAGTAACAATTAAAACAGATATTGGTCTCTTCTTGACCTCGCTCATGTCATAAAAATTATATAAAACTCCAAATTATCTTCATTTTAGTTAAAATTATAAATAAAATGAATTAATTGGATTAAATTGTGTAAAAATAATATGTTTGATTTTAAGAAAATAGAATCTCAGCACGATAATGTGTAAGAAAGAAGTCAAGATATTTAAATTTAAAATTTTCTATATTACAGGATTTCATCGCCTTAAAATTTTCTTATAATCTAAAAGCAAATTAGTACAAGGAAATAAATGTGTATGTGTTAACACTTGAACAACGAATAATGAATAATGAACAAGTTGGTCTTGAATGAATAGTTAATTTGGGTAGTACCTGTATGGATTTCAAAAAGCTGTCCACTACCATTGGTAGCGTAAATTTCTCGAATTGATGGTACGGTAGAAATGTCCTTAATATTCAAGTCTTTCAAAGAAGTTTGAGATGCGTGTCCTCTCACGTTTCTGGTAATTACGCCAATTGGAGCAGTACGACTGCATTGTCTCTGTCTTTCGAAGTGCATCTCCCTAACTAAAGTGTCTTCCGCTACTAAGTGATCTTCTACATTCAACTGATTTCCTTCTTGATTCGGACCACGATCTCCGTGCTCTCTACGATCATTTGTTGCGTTACGCCTATCTTGTTCTTGATGTTCATTTATTAAATCCATTTCAGAACGGATATCATGGAAAAACCGCCGAGTGTCTGTTATTTCTTGACCACCTGTTCCCGGAGACTCGTCTTGTTTGACATTTATATATTTGATAAGTTGGTCATTTCTTAGGTTAACAAAGCCCACCAGGTTCATGTTATTGAATGCCAAAACGGAATCTTCACACATAAGCTGTATCTTCATCTTTTGATCACGGCTATTCTTTGTTTGTATTAACAAGTCCGATTCAAACTCTTTCACGTTTATTGATTTTAATAATTTAAACGTATTAGAGTTATAGCATTCAATTATCCCATCCTTATCTATAAAGAATAGTCAATACATTATATATAAAAAATTGAATGTAGATATTTATTTTTAATTGAATATAAAAATACGTGCGACGTAGATATTGAAGTCGTGGTCAGAGATTTGTATATCTGTACAAACCTCGGATCTTTTGTCTGGAGCTGGTGTTTTTGATGTAAGTGAGGTTGAATAAAGGTTCAAATCCTAAAATAAAATTTAATTTACCATTTTTCTTACAGGCGGAGTATGTTGTAAATTCAATTCTACTCGTTTTCTTAAGGTTTTACTTTTATATTCCTTTTCGAAACCATCCAAATCACCATTTGTATATTTTACATAATTTACAAGTTTATCGTCTAACAATGAAATTAACAATAATATGGATAATTAATTATAACAACTAAAAAAACTTCCAAATTAATACCTAAATAGCGGTTGTAATTTATCGAGGGATCAGAGGATAGAACTCTTCGGTATTTAACTGTTGGGTCAGTAATGTTATTTTTCTTAATAGCTGGAGATTGGGACTTAGATCTCTTTGGTCCTGATTCATGGTCTCGTATATAATTCCAAAGGTCATCTTCGTACTTAAAATCCACTGATGTCTTCTCATGTAGTATTCTAGTCACTGAATTCTGTGATGCTAAAATAATATTACATTAGTTTATCACAAGTATTTAGGGAATAACTAGTAATTAGAAACAAACTTGAGTTGACTGTACAACCCCAAATTATTGGATCACCCACAGACTTAACAGTATTTGTAATCTTATGTAATGGTTTACTGAAACGTCTCAAATCCCACACCAACATTAATGAATTGTCGTATGTTGCTATCAATTGGTGTTCACTGTGTTTCAATGATTTGATACATGTTAATGGAGCTACAACATAATTAATTTTATAAAACAGTAAAATGGGTATGTAAATAATAAATGTTTTACAAGTAAAGCTTGGTTTTGAAAAATTGGAAGCTGAAGCCTGTCTTGTATCGCATACAACAATAGAACCACACGATAGTCCAGCTAGAATTTGTGGATATGGTGTGTTCTGATTATACACCGTCATCGACGTAACTAAGCTTGACAAATCTGAGAATGAGTAGGCAATTTCAAACTCGTCAGAATCCCAAACCTAAATTACAAAGTTTAATTTTCAAATTATAAACTTTATATATTAATTAATTATAGAGTTACATCGATTTTGTAGTCTCCGGAGGTTAAAAAAATGGAATTATCATTTGAGTACCAAAGTGAACATGTACATTTTGTATTGTAGTCAAATTTTTTAATTGACATTCTAGGTTCTGGCCCAATTGAAGATGCAATCAGGTTATAGTCACAGGAACAATTATTTAGTGATGCACCTAAAAATTACAATAATTTTCCATCAAAATTACTTGTAGAAATATGAGGGTTTAAGAGATCATGTTCTTTGCTTAGTAAGATAACCCAGGATTTACCAGTTAAAAGGATAAGTTCACTAAAATTCAAGATTTAATAAATGCTTAAAAAAGAAATATAATGGTTTATATGGAAAATTAACCAATTAACATACCCATTTTTAGAAACATTTAAAATATTCTCTCCCTTTGTGAGAATTCCAGTGAATTTGACACACTTACATGTTTCCAAATATTCATATACTCTTCTCTATAATATTTTTTGTCAAATTTTGTAGGATATTAGAGCTTAATAGGGAATAATATTACAATAGTATAAATAACTGATGAGAATACATAATATTATTCCATATTTAGAATGATAATATTATAAAATAGCTATAAACAAACTTCTAAAATGTATTTCTTCTTATTTTTGGTGATAAATCGGTGAAACATTGTACAAATCTGGATTCCATGATAAATTTTGGGAATTTAGAATTGATCATTATTAAGTTATCATAATTATATATTTAAAATAGAAAATAAAATTATATAAAATAATATTATATTATTTATTGTTACGATATTAGGCATACAAGTAGTAGTGTATTAAATTGCGAGTTGTGCTTTTTCATACAAAGTTTCGATAACATCAGTCATGTGTGTGAGGGATTTGGATACATCTTCGTAGATCGGATGGATAACAACATCGTCGTAGATTTCTAGAGTACGTGTTCCCTGATCTATGGTGCCATTTAGCCTCTTGTCAAGGATCATTTCAGCCAGTTTCTTCTCAACCTTCTCAGGTGTTAACTGGAGCTTCTGTGCTATAAAATCACACTGAACTACACTATAAGGCTTCAAAATTCTCAAAATATTCCTCTCCAATAACGATTCATATAACCCCTCGACCTCGTGGTGAAGAACTGGATCCATCATTATAACGTCTTTATACTCTACCAGAAGTTGTTCAAATTGGACGAGAGAGCTTTCCTTATAACACTTTCCAATTTTGTTGATCATTACAATCTCTACATGATTTACATACTTAAGTTTATTTTTTGCGCTTAGAAGAGTGTTAAGGTCAAGACCCTGGTCACTAAGTACAGCTGCCAACATCAGGTACTTTAGTGCCTGAACTAATTTCCTTTCATCCGCTCTAACGAGTGTTTCAATATCCAAATTATGGTGTTCTGGCTCTGCCAAGAAATCGTTGGCTTCATCAACCTCAAGCTCGTCCGTAGTTGGAACTGGGAACATTGAGTAAAATTTAAGGTAATAAGAGCCAACAGGATCTAGCTTCTGGTTCGGATCAAACTTATCTGAAGCCCTGTGGTAGTCATACAAATTATAAAAGGTGAAGAAAACTGGTGAAATATCAGAAGTTGTTGGGTGACAGCTAAACCTATCCTTGTCAGTGTTTACACCTAGTTCATCGGTCTTAAACTGACCCTGTTGTCCCTCAGTTAATCTCGTCAAATCTCTATTCTTTCTTTTTACTCTGTTTAAATTAGGGTATAAATAACTATATGCATGGCATAGTGACATGTGGAATCCCTCAAAGCTCTCAAACAAGTATGAATATGCCGTTTTGTAGTCCTTCTCACATAGGTACAAAATCCCAGTCAGGAGATCAATCTCTGCAGTAACGTAGACAGGTGTGTTAATATTAGTGGATGTGTTCTTTGCGTTACTCACGAACACTTTCATTTTAGTAAAATTGCGCAGAAGTAAGAAGAACTTGGAATGTACCAGGTAAATATCCAAAAGAAGCGCCTTATCGTCCAAAAGCCTAACCTCATTCTGAAGTACATTTAATCTTTTAGAGGCATCTGTAAATCTCCTCATCAAAATAAGTATGATCACCAGCTTAAGCTCCAAACGGAGTCCAAGGAACTTCCTCTTCTTGGAATCACACCAGGAACGGTAAATTGAAAAAACTTTGTACAGGACATTTAGGTCCTTAACCTCCTGAGACAAACGCTCCAATATCGATCTAACCATCTTTGCAGTCTTTGCCTGAGGTAAAATAGAGAAAAAATCCTCATTTCTGACCAACAAACCGAAAAGAGCGTCGGTTTGTCCCGTTTCCACCAAATAGTATGAAATTACATAAACTACATTCTCACATAAATACATAACTCTTTCATCTGACAGAACTTTTAATTTGTGCTCGGCTTTTAAATCAGAACCAGAAACATCGGAGGTTGGCAAATCATTACCCAAAATGGCTTCGTTTAATTCCACATATCCTTGCATAAGCTCTATAGGATATGTACAACATCCTATCTTAGCTCCTGGGTAACATTTATCTGAAATTGAATCGTCTAGTTGTGTTTTCTTTTGGTTTAAGGCGCTAAACCTATTAAGGATCTCCTCGACTTCCATTATAAAACAGTAATAAATGTTATTTCTAATTTATGAAAAATATTAATTCATTTTTTTAAAGAAAAATTATATACAGAAAATATTAAAATAATTTTATTTAATTAATGAATTTTTATCTTTTAACACCCCATTCTAACGACAAAAGAATATCAAAAAAACAAATCATTTATTAATATATGACATAAAATAATATAGGACTAGATTATGTGTAAAGAATTAAGTATAAAACTCATATGTAGTTAGAATATATCAAGAACATAATATGAAAATGATTTCAAATAATGTTCTATGATTTATTTTCCTTAATCCCTATATCCCAGTGTGGAAGCTATAAAAAAATGAGTTAGTCGGGTTAATATATTATAAATGTTTATATAGTTTACCAAGGTGTTGATTGAAATGTTCTCTGGTAAATGAGGAATTGGACCAGTAGGAAATTGACCAAACTCATCACTAAATCATTATATAGACCAATACATTGGTTTAAAGGTGTTATTTTACCATATTAAAGTATTATTTATAGGATTATAATAACTACATATCTTAGTTATGGTATAAATATAATATGTATATATCTTACTCTGATCTGTATAACGAGTACGATTTTTGGCGTGTACCGGATTGGAACGGCTTACCCCCAATTCTTACATTGTTGGAATACTTTTGTACCTCAAGCAAATCCTAATAATTAATAGTTTAATCAATTAATTAGATATATACCCTTAAAATTCCCGGCTGAACGACGTTGTTATTTATATAGTCTTGGCAAGCAAGCTGGGCATCTTCCTCAGTCACCTTCATATTCGGCTTAGTTAATGTGGAAGCCGAGCTGGTACCACTGAAGAGTTTCTCCTTCTCAGTCGATAAACGCTTCTCGCTGTTTTCAGCTGAAGCCTTTAACAAAATCAAGGCCTCTCCTATAGATAATTCATCCAATATTATATAGTTACTCTGTAATATATCGACAAGCATATGGGAAGCTCTTTCGTCAAAGGCTTCTATGTTAGCTTCTCCTATCATTTGATCAACTATATTGGAGAGGTAAGATCTATGTTTATTTTGCTAAGTGAAAGTGATTTGCTCATAAAAAGTACCGTTGTAGATGAGTCCGCAGCGGATTCCGTGTTTTCCTTATCTTTATTAAAATTTTCATTGGCCATTGCTAAGATTTAAAAAAAATTACATACAGAAGAAGGTGAAGTAGTAAACATTGAGGAGAACTTAAGAATGGCTATTTTTATGCCTAATTACATCTAAATTACATTTAAAAATTTTAATTAACAATTATAAAAACAAATTTCATAGACAAAACATGTAATACTGTTTATATGAACGTGATAGTGTTGCCTTACTATGATTGAGTAAAAGTTACACCTCAGATAATAATTTTTCCCCGAATATTTTGCTTTTATTTTTTTGACACATTTGTAAATTATTTAAATTTTATAAAATTTTACGGCTCAGTACCATCACATTAAGTGTTGTTTTATACCATTTTATACAATTTTTTGATTGAAAAACTCATAATACTTTTTTGAATCAATAATGTGTTAGATTAATTTATAATTGAGTAAATGTTTGATTCACAGGGGCCTGAAGCTTGGTATATGGGTCTTCCCAGATTGACTCGCACATTTATCACAATTATTCTTGGTATTACTTTACTTTCGTTTTTTAAGGTCCTAGATCCCTACAAACTTTCTCTTAACTGGGAACTTGTTTTACAAAAATTTCAAATTTGGCGAGTTATTACTTCAGTTTTATATGTTGGACCTTTTTCACTCAGATGGATATTCTTTATTCTCCTTTTTTCACAGTTTTCATCTTCTCTTGAAAATAACTCGGTTTTTACCCACTCTTCAGGTGCTTATCTTTACTTTCTATTCATCCAGTCTGTTTTCCTTGCCTGTATTAGTGCAGGGTTTTTCTGGCCAGCCGGTATTTTATATATATAGTTAGTTAGATTATAGCATCTAAATACGGTTATTTATATGTATATATATATATATAACTATGTTATTTTAATATAAATAATCTTCAGGATACCCGTACTTAGCTGATTCTTTACTATTCGCTATCATTTATTACTGGTCAAAGAGGGATATGTATACTATTGTTTCAATATACTTCTTTAACGTTAAGGCATATCAACTTCCATTTGCGTTGCTTTTCTTACATCTAGTTATGGGTTCATCGTTGTGGGTTGACATTATGGGCATGATATCAGGCCACCTTTTCTACTTAGCTCGAGAAGTTTTACCAAGCAAAGGTAAGTTCAAATCCATACAGTTGTTCTTAGGATATACCAACTTTCTCATCCGAACACCTAAAGTTTTTGACTTTTTAGCTACATCTATAGATCGAATGTACTCGCAGCTCTTTCGTAGATCTACACACCTTGGAGGTTCTAGATTCCGTTATGATCCAAGACCTCCAGAACCCAGAGGTAGAATGTTTATTGGTAGAGGAATTAGGTTGGGCGATTCATAATTATTTAAATGTAACATATAATGTAGTACTCCATATATATATTTATATTATTATATTATGTGTTTGAGTAATTTAGTTTATGTTTTGAGATGATTGTTTGAATTACTCCAACAATCAACTCAATTGAAATTAAGGCGATGATAATCTAAATTTTAAGTTTATATTAAATGTTTTCGAAACCTTTTCAAGTCTGGAAGAATGTTTATGTCGTACATATTCAGAATATGAATTTAGTGTTTCCAAAGTCCATGATATTCTACAAAAAATTAAAATTTCTTAGTAACCTGTGATTCAAGTGTTCAAGTCTTTTAGGTATCTCAAACAGTGACTGGATCCTGTTAAACAAATCGCACTGTTTGTCATAATCCCACAGCACGTCAGGGCATTCTAATAAATCTAAACAGATTTTAAGAGTATGAATTTAACCCTGGAGATTAAGTCGGTATCTACAGTCATGTGCGTAAGTTTCTAGTTCAAATAATTCCTTGGCAGCACTATCCTAAAGATAATTTAAACATTTCTAATTACCAAGTTTTGAGAAACTAATGAGTTCTTCAGACTCAGAAGTTGTGTGTTCTTTAGCTGAAAAACATGTTATGTGTTTAAATGTTTCAAACCTCTAGGTTTCGCTTTATATCACACTCCAGATAATTTAGCTTAACTGCAGTCATAAGAGCTAACGATGCTGCTATCTACATTAGCAACGTTAAAATTAAAAAAATAACCTCATCGTATTGCCTTTCATCAGAATTTGTGATTAGGATCTTCCCATCACATAGCCTTGTATCTCTGAATAAAATTAATCAAAAAAACATTACCCCGTAGTTTCAGTATAATCAAGTGTTTCATGGTATGAATGAAGTGGATTTTTATCTATCCTATATATTTAATTTTAAATATAGTTTACACACTCCTCAGACTCTGTTGCTAATGACCTGTAGGACTCAAAACTATTATTGCTATGTCCCCAAAGAGCAATAAATCCATTCTAATTAATAATTTTAACCATTATTTGAACAAATTTAGTACCTGTGTCATAATTACTGTTCCAGATTTATGGTTTAGATTATCACAGTTTTTTACTATTACAAGTTTATCTAAATTGTTTTCATTTAAAATTTTTTAAAAATGAAATTATAATATTTTATTCATTTTCCTGTGTAAAAATACCTTTAATTGTGAAATTCGCTCCATGATTTAAAAGCCTATCTCTTATCTTATTTATGTCGATTTCCTTCTCGAGCATGTGTGCTGATACCACTCCATTATTCTAAAATTTAGTCAGTTTTATTAATTAAACATTTGTATATTATTATTTACCTTCGGAATCTTAGTAGAAGTTGAGATTTTGGAGTATTTTACATCAAATTTAAATTTACTGATTTGGGTTATCTAAATAACATCTAATAATTACTAAACTACGTGATTCTGTCTGAACTTCGTTAAAAACATACAAATATTATACATTATGTAAATTTTATAAAATAAATAACATATATAGTGAAAGGAATCATATTTAAGAATAATATACTGTGTACCGATAAATATAAATAAAAAGGGGACAGAACAGCACCAATTAAATCTTATAAATATTTTCAACGACAGTAATTACTTAGGTAGGATCCTACTTGTAAATAGATTCTGGTATATTTACTCTGGCTACGTAATCGATACTACCTTACTTAGTGGGATACATAAGGGATACTACCATTACGACTATATAACCGCTTCTAACTCTACAGGGATACATAGGGGAAACTATCTTTTTTAGAGGAATAAATACCGGTACATAACAAAATTGTTATACGATAGGGAAGGTTATTTACGGGTACTTAAAAATCGGTATTTACGGGGTATATAGTGAGATGATTTAGCAAGACCTCTATTTACTGATAGGAAACAGATACATATCAAGTTTATGGAATGTAGCTGAATAAAAATATAAAGCTGATATCGAAAAGAATTATATTTTAATGATAATTAAAATATTGAATACCGTAATTATTGATAATTACTGATAGTTAATCAATAAATATTCTAAATATCAATATGGGTGCTGTCTGTATGCCCTCGATGCTGAAACATCTGCGTGTGTTGCACCTGCCTGATAGGCAGATTGATCCTTTCCTCGGTATGCTCCATAGGCTGCTAAATTATTAATAAAGCAATTAAATGTAAAATAATCTATGAAGAATGTGTAACTGATATATGTAAATAAAAGCTATAATACCTGAAGAGGCGGCATAGGGATTAGCAGATGCGGCGGCGGCTGCATACGGGTTTCCAGTGGTAGTGGCAGCTGCTGCATAGGGGTTAGCTGAATTGTTGGCCCCAGTGGCGTAAGGATTCGCAGTCGTCGCGGCAGCTCCGTATGGGTTCGCCGTTGATGCAGTAGCTGCTGCGTAGGGGTTTGCTGTTGAAGCGGCAGCCGTTCCATAAGGATTTGACGAATTTGAACCCGTTGCAGCAGTCTGACTCGAGGTTGGCTGTTGCCCAGAGGTTGAGTAGTAGTTGCCGTATGTTCCTGCCATTGCCATCTGTTGTTGGACCATTTGTTGCTGCAAGAGTTGGTACTGTGGGTACTGTTGCAGCATCTGTTGTTGGGTCATGTTGGCGTACTGAGATGCGTCATATGTAGCCTGTGGGCGATACATTTGAGAGGCCGAGTACATGTCAGTTGGAGTTTGAACGACTCCGTAGGGATAAACAGCAGTTGCTGGTGCTGGAGTTGTTGTCTTTGGTCTTGTTTCTGCTGCCCTAACATCGACCTTGTTTCCGTACACAAAGTGAGTTGGGTTCTTGAGTGATCCTACGGCCCCTTCCTCGGTCATAAATACTATAAACCCGAATCCTCTAGAAGTTCCATCGACTAAAATTTAGTTATTTAGTTTAAATATAGTGTGTAAGTATATATGTTATAATGTATCTGAATAATTTAATAAGAATATACGTTGACGCATAATTGTAACTTTGTCAACTTCTCCGAATTTGGAAAAGTACTCTTGGAGCATTTCCTCGTTGAGGGCTTTTGATAATCCTCCAACAAAGATCTTCTTCCTCAAGCTTGCAGCGACATCAGTTTGCATGGCACGGACATCAACCTACAATTTTTATAACCCAATAATAAAATTATAGTAATAACATACCCTCTTTCCAGAAACGACGTGGGTATCTTTGAAGACACTCATGGTATTTGGCTGCACCTTGAGGGTAACAAATCCAAAACCTCTGTGTCTTCCTGTTGCCATATCCCTCATGACCTGTGAGGCGAGGATTTGACCATACTTGGAGAAGTGGGCGGACAACTCTCCTAAAAAAATTATTTCAAATTATAAATTACCTTCATCTGTGTTGGGATGTAGGCCACCAACAAAGAACTTTAACGTAGAATCAATTAGGGTATTGACGGTAGCAACAGCTAAAAAATTAATGAGCAAAATTAATGTGAGAATATAGGGTAAGATCAGTATTAATAGTACCTGATGGAGGCTTTTCAATTATTGGAGCAACTGTTGTCAAATATGTTTCAGGAGCAACAGTGGTCGTCGAGTAATGTTCCTTAGGTTTGTCCTCCTTTGGCTTCTCAGACTCCTTTTTTTTCTCAGGCTCTTGATTCCCTTCAGATTTAGAGTCTTCTTCAGTTTCGTGTTCTTTATCTTTGTTAGCTTCGGGGTCCTTCTTTGGAACTGGATCTAACTGTTCTTGGTTGTCAGATTTAGATTCTTCGGTTGACTTGACCTCACTTTCCTTATCTTTATCTTTATCTGCTGCCTTGTTCTTTCTTGCCATTTTGTTAGTTTTGGAAAAATTTAATGCTATGGATTAAATTAGAATAATAACAAAGTAGTGGGAATAATAATTAATAATTAGTAAAATGAATATTGTGATCAACCCTACAGTCATACATGGATACATTTGTATGGGACCAATTCACTTGATCCTAGACTTATTATTACAAGATCCCATTTTTAAAATATATTTTAAAGAGTTTTTTGTATCTTTAAAAATTCAAATTTGCACCTTTACTCAATTAATATGTAAACGTATTTGATAGTTAAAATATTAGTTCTACATTTTATTAACAGGTTAAAATTTTTTATAACGTTGTATTTTGAGATTTATACAACAGTAATACAGCAATATGATAATCACTCCTGCCTCCGCACAAATCAAATGACCCCCAATCCTGTTCTGAGACCACATCATCGTCAAACTTTATCCACCTATCTGCTTGTTTTTTCTTTTTAGATTCCTTTTCAGAATCCCTTTGGTTATCCAGATCTTTTTCAATACTGTTTGAGGTGTTTTTAGTCGGGTATTCCCTGGTATCTTTTGTCCAACATATATAATGGCCTGCATCTGCTGTTCTTCCTTGATGGGTTACTATAGATATAAGCTCATATTTCCCTGTAGCGTATTCTCCTGGTGACATTTCGTAACCATCCAAGTTTACCATTTCAACATCGCAACTCTCGCCCTCCTCATTCTTATTCTCGTCCTTTTCATTTCCATTTAATTCCTCGTTTAGTTTATCTTCCTTTTTAATTTGGTGCGATTTCGCAGCTCTTAGTTTTTGTTGGAGTTCCTAAAGTAAAATATATGCCATATAAAGTACCTCAGAACAAATACTCGTGATATCGATATACCTCTCAAAGTTGACCCTTCTACACACCTTAGCTTTAATTGCGTCTGTATGCGATACTTGGCTCTTCTGTTTCCACTCAAAACGGACTAGATGTACTATCAAGTACTTTGGGAGAGAACTTAGTTTGCTGACCTTGTTATGCAAAACGTCGCAGCCATCCTTCTCAGAAAACTTTAACAGTTCCTCGTTAAGTGACAGGCTAATCCCATCCATTAAGGTGCCAACAGATTTCAGTGGAGTTCCCATATAGCACGACAGTACCAAATTATGTTCCACTGAAGTGACACTTTCCTCGGAAGGGTTTTCTGTCTCAGACGGTTCTGAGTCTGAACCCTCTGGCTTAACAGGCTTTGTGTTTGACTCCATGGAAAATCCAAACACACTCTCTGAAATCTTCTCTTCAGATAAAGAGTTTAAGTTCCCCAGTATGCAATTTAAACATTCCTAAAATTTGAGAATTATATAAACAATTCAATACCTCTGCGTCCTGCTGCATATACATTCCTAAAATAACGTCATTTTAAAATGTTTAAATTACCTGTTTTTTCGTCCTTTCTACAAAAAAGCGGGTTGATTTTCCTCAGGAATTGTATCTAAAATGATGTTAAAATTGTTACAAGTACCTGAACCAGTGGTACAAATCGCTCAAGGGTGTTGTTCAATTGGTTCTTCATATCAAGAAGTGACTTTGCAAAATGACCATCTGGTGAGTTACCTTTCACTTCTAAGCACTTTGAGACAGAATTCCACAGTTCGTTAACTGGGAATAGGAATTGAACTACCGAATTAAAATAACATGTATTCCCTAGGTTCATTATACCCTAATAGAATTATATATTATTCATTGCATAATCTATATCTAGGAAATTCTACATAGAAATAATGTAAATATTATAAAATACAGGTGGAAGTTTGATAATTATGTTATCATTCATAATTTTGGCCTTTTCCTGTGATGACAACTCCTCAAAGAACCGGACTTTTTCAATACACTCAGGTGGTTTTTCAGCACTTCCTATTAACATAAGCCTAGCTCCATTAGTAATCTTAATTTTTGACAAATCTGCGTCATTTGGAATTATTCCCTTAAACATTATTTTTTGCCGTTCAGGAGGCACACCAGTCAGGGAACTACAATAATATACAGTAAAATGTATAGAATCATATTTAAAATTATATAACTAATACCAAAGCTGTTTTTTAAAAGATTCTAAAGGCTCATCTAAGCTCATTTTCAGGCCGTCGTATTGTTTGCCCATCCATTTTACGTTAACACTCACAGTATTATCTTGGTTTTCCATAAATTATATAAAAATTAATTAAAATTAATTAAAATTGAGATCTTATTTTTTCCAACTTTATTTGATCAATGTGGGTTAAAATTACATCGGTTGTGTTACCACCTCATGACGATTATCATCACTTTTATATGTCTATAGAACTCGTCCGATCCTAGTTCTTGTACTATTCTTTCTTTAATCAATACTAATATTTGTAGTATTGATAATCTTTAATTTTTCTGTCAATAATGTTGGATTTAATTAACACAGTAATTTTATTTCAACATTACTGATTATGTATTCTCAAAAGGAGGTTTCCTAACTATCTAATTATTTATTTAACTATATTATATATAAAGATGCATTTATTCAAACTGAGTTTTGTTTTAGATTGATGATATCAGAAGTAAACGAAGGAGATTACGTAGCGAATCCTGTGTAGATGATGTTGATCAAGAACCTTTTGAAGAAACCAAAGAAGATACCTCTCAAAAAAAACAAGATGTGAGTTGATTTTGAGTTATTTTTTTTAGAACGGCGCTGAAAAAGAAGGCGTTGCATCAAAAAAAGCCAAACACTTGACTAAAATTGACGATGACTTTAAAGATGTAAGCACTCTGGACAAGGAGTTCGTAGAGAAACTTGCCAAAGAAACTGAGGAAGAGAAGAAAGTTGAAGATCCCTGGCTACAATCATTGAAAACCTCAGAGTTTGATGTAAGTTACAGACATGCCTGATGAAAATTTATTAGGACACCCAGGTTGTCTATGACAGTCCCAAGAGAGTTGTAAAACCTTCTAAGCGGTCTGAAACAGTGGACTTGATCTACGATTTACCAAAAGTTGAAGTAATTCGACTACTGGTCTCAATGTTAGAAGACGAGCAAACCCCTTCAGATTACTTAAAATCTACAGAATTTAAGGAAAAGAGTGAAAGTGACTTGAAAAAATCACCATATGAAGTTTCTGATCTAGCTCATGTTCTGACCATGACATGGCAGAGTTAGTTTGTTTATTTAAATAAATGTGCTTAGATGTGTATTTCATGACAAAAGAAGAAATTGTCGAGTCGCTCATGACCTACAAAAACAACGGTTTGTAAATCTTTTAAAATAACTTTTTTAAAAATCTTACTTAATAAAACTTGTTAAAATCCATTTAAAATCTTTATTAAAAAATTTTAGGCAAGGAGCTTAAGAACTACGAGTTCAGGTGGGTGAAGGACGAGCTTGCCGTCCATGGACCATACCCGCATGAGGACATTCTTATGTGGATTGTATATGTAAGTTTACCATTTATTCAATTCACTTTAGGGTTACGTTTCTGATGAGAATCCAATTCTGGTTCGTGAGCTTGACGACCATGGACATCCAAAAACTCTGGAATGGACAAAATACAAGGACTCGGACATTTACAATATATTCCCGGTTGAAAAGCGAGAAAAGTCCCAATCCTCTCAGAAACCTGAGAAAGAAGAGAAGGAACAGGAGCAAGAAGAAGACGATGATGACGATGAACCAGAAGATGATGGATTCTCGGGGAAGAAGAAAAAGAAAAAGTTAATTGGCGTGAGGGTGAAGGACAAGGAAGAGGAATACCAAGAATCAGATGACGACGATTATGAATAACCTGTAACATAATGCTGTAATGTATTGAAAACGAGAATTATACATTTGTGTATTTTGTGTGTATGTGTATGTGTATCTAGTGTTGTGTACAACTATTCTATGAGATTATTATGGGAGAGTTAGTATTTCACAGCCATCACTGGTAACTAGAACAGTGTGCTCAAATTGAGAACAGAAGCCATTATCTGATGTAGCATTGGTCCATCCATCCTCCCAAGTGTATATAGAATTATCTCCTTGACAAATTATGGGCTCTAAAAAGTTAAAAATAAACCAAAAGTACCAATGGTAAAAATATGTCCTTCTTCAGCAACTCCCGGAGTTGAACTGGCTAAAAACTTTTAAAAAATAATAACTAACGGTGAGAAAACTGCATCATTGGAGGCATGTGGAGCACGTGGCCAATAAAATGACCTCCAAACTCCTTAATAACTGAAAACCCGTTCTTCTCAGCATGGTTTGTAACAAGTTCAGCCAACTTTGAAAATTTGACCCCTGGTTTAAGGGCCTCGATAGCAACATAACAGCATTCCTAAAGAAGTTTGTTACTTGAATAAATACCCTTGAAACTGAAACTAGCTTTTTAATCTCTTCGGGGGCCTCTCCTACTATACAAGTTGCAGCACAGTCACCTGATAAAAGTTATTAAATCGAAAGGTACCAAAAAAGCCGTCATAAAAAACAGTACAATCATATGAAACAACATCCGACTCGTGAAAAGGCCTCATATTAGGTATCCCATGACAGGCAACTAAAATACAATATGCTAAAACCAGTTACCTTCATTTACTGAAACACATAAAGTTCTAGGATACCCATGAAAGTTAACTCCAGAGGGATAAGCTCCTGAATTTACTATAAAATCCTGGGCTTTTCTGTCGACAAAATCAGCAGTAACCCCTGAAATTACAAAATGAAAATAAGAATTGTTGAAATTACAAACCTTTTTCTGTAGAATCCAAGCATAACTTCAAACATTTGGATGCAATTTTAGCTGCTGCTCTCATTTTAGAGATTTGTTCTTCATTTTTAACCTCAGCGAATGGTAGTTTCTGGGTATAGTATCTTTTTAGCTCCTCTTCTGTGCGATTTTGGGCATAATACGGTCTCACGATATGGCTAGGAATAGGATCATGGGACAAAACAGGGTATTCACCTAATTGATTGTTTAGTAATTATCATTAAAAAATAATATAAAATTCATACCATATCTAACTGTTTGTTTGAAGTTTTTCTGTGATTTTAATCCATTATTGTTGGCCAAACTAGGGCATATCTTCTCTAATACAAGCTTAGGAGTAAGAAAAGAATTTTTCATAACATTCTTGCTTAATTTAAGAGCCATTTGTATTAAAAATAAACTAAATGGTCATCATTGGTCATCATTTAAAAGTAATAAGCAAGATATTGCAATTTTGTGATTCTTCTGTTCCCCATGTGCAATATTAATTTTTTCTATCATTTCATCACACATTTACATTAATTTTACTTCAATAATATTTTTTAAGTTTAATTAGATATATAAATGGCTTCTAGTCAAAAGTTGAGGTTCAATCAAGAGCATATTAAGCTAATAAGGTACACATTTTCAAAAATGTTTAAATAAATAAATATTTTAGGGACCAATTTAGGCTTGTAGACTCTGATGGAGATAGGTTAATAAATGAAGATGAGGTAAGTACAATGTGTTTAAATTTTAACTTCTAGTTTCGGAAATTGTTCAGATCATTCGGTCAAACAGTTTCAAATAAACGTTTGGACTGGATTGTTTCAGGTAATACGTTAAATTTTAATATAAATAAAATTTAGAGGTGTTTAAGGATCTAGATAGCTCCAAAGGTATTGTTTCTCCCTAATATTTACACTTAAGGAATTGATTTTGAGACCTTCATCAACAGTTTCGTAAAGTTTTATTCTCGACCTCCAACTGAGAGAGCCTTGGTTGAGGCCCTGCGGTTGTTTGAAAATAGTTCAGGTAACAATTTTGATTCATTTTATACACTTAGGATACCTCGATAAGGCTAGGTTATTTAACCTGCTTTCAACTAGAGGTGAGCAACTCAGTAAATCTGAGCTTGAAGAATTTTCACAAATCATGGGCCTCGATAAGGATGTTTCTAAGGTAGACTCCAGAAAATTGGCAGAAAAAATGTGTGGTCTTCTCTCTCAGGTCCCAACTCCAAACTAGTAAACCAATTCTTTCAATAAATATAAATGTTTTTTCGGCTAGGATTATCATATATTTGATTTTCAGAAAAATATTCATACTTTAACGTCGTGTTCGGTGTATTTTCCTTTTGTTGCTGATTTTCCCTTTCTTTCAAGTATCTTACGACGGTGCTTGTCAAGCCTCAGCTTTGTAATAACGACATTGCTAGGATGGATGCCAACCTGGACGCTTTCGCGATTGTTTTTATCTCTTGTTATACGTTCAATGTAAATTTTCCACTTCTTACGATAAACTTGAGTTACCTTTCCCTCTCTGTCGTGATAGTGGCCTCTTACCACCATGACTTCATCATCCTTTCTGATGGGTATTGATCTGACGTTATACTTTTGTCTAAGTTCACGGGAAAGAACTGCGCTCATAATTATCCTTCTTTTACTTGAGTGGGCAGTAAAGTGGGCCTTGCGGCTCTTCCTTCTACTACTTGAAACAGCTAAAATATAATTAGTAATCATTTAAAAACTCTAGAATCTATGTAACTAAAATAAAACAAACTCTTGCTTGTCTTCATAATCAATAAAATATAAAATTCAAGATATAAACCCCCTAAAATACTATTATTAAAGCGAACTATTTAATTATAGTTGATTGTATTATCTGAGTTGTAGAATCTTCTGATTTAAGTAGAACAATTGTGGGAAACAAAAATAATAGTATAAAAGTTAAATAGTCATGAAATACTTACCAGTAATAAAATATAGAGAAAAATAAAAATTATATAAAAATAAATATATTATATAGTAAAATCAGAATGAATTCAGGATATATCAATATAGGTATGGGGTGTGATATATTGATATAGTACCAAGTGGAAGTTCATTTGAATCAATAATAAATGTAATAAATATCAGACAAATTAATTAATTGTGTTTTTATATATAATTCAGATTCCAAATTATAAACTTATACTCTAATGTGTCAAATTTATATCAACCTTTATTATTAATGCTATAAAAGGGGTATAGTGCCATCCTTTACATCAATATAACATATATAAATAGTTAAATTAATGCTACACACGTTTTGATATAATGACAGGGGTGGGGTTCGAACCCACGCCATTACTGACAGCGGCCTAAACGCTGCGCCTTAGACCACTCGGCCACCCTGTCCTCTTTCAATTTCTTAAAATTTAAGTTGATATAGATAGATAAACACGGTTAATAATTCAATCACATTAATTCTTTATTTATGTAGTATGGTTCAAATATATGGTTAGAATCCTCATTAGTCAGTTGGGTAAATAATGTACATTGTGGTATTATATAAAAATATTAGAAAATCGCATAAAAATTAACATAATTAAACTTATTAAATAAAATGTGTATAAAATATGAATAATTATATAAATAAGCGTGTTTGAACGTATGTATGGTGTGTGGAAGGTTCCAGTCGTAATTTCTTGTAATTTCTCAAATACGTAGATTCCTCATGAAATTAAAATAAAGGCGGATTAAAAATTAAATAAAATAGTATTTATAGTTGATATAAACGATTGACAGGGGTGGGGTTCGAACCCACGCCATTACTGACAACGGCCTTAACGTTGCGCCTTAGACCACTCGGCCACCCTGTCTTCCAAAAATTACAAAATGTTAATTTGTAGTTGTTTTAATTAATGGTAGTAAATTATAGATAGAAATTTAAATGGTGATAATTTAAAATTTTGTGTAGAATCATTAAATGATTTTTATGATGTCTTCCATTGTGGTGAGTGCTACTACACATAATTATAATCTTCCCACTTATTTGTATGTCCTAAAACGTTCAAACATCTCATACAATTGGCAGTCAAAATCTACAATGTAAATCCACCATTACATTAAATATTATGATTCTTATTCGTTAAAACAGAGTTAAGGTTTAAAGGATACATAATAATTTATGTCTTGATTGTTTTAATAAGATCACTAATGTTATCTTTAAGTTGCTCCAAGACCGGGATCAATTCTGGATTGTTAAAGTTTGTTCCGTATTTGGCATTACACTCCTGGATGGTTTTGGAAATCTCCCTGAACTTGCATCCAGCATCCTAAAGTAATTTAATGATTCTACACGAACCTTATCTTTGATGATCTGTGTGCATTTGTTTTTGGTTATTGTCAGACGACCCAAGTTCTTCTCGATTCCTGCTTCCCAGTCACGGACCGAATACCTTGCAGTATCACACTCCTCTCCATAAAGCTCGTTCATTGTTGTTGCAGAATTCCTCCTGATGATGAACATGGAAGTAAGATTTATCTGCTTGCAATCAGTATTGAATAAGAACCTTCCTAATTCACACTTCGATTTGTCACAAATATCAGTAGGTACTAAACAGAATGATTTCATGGAACCAGTGGCCTTGAACTCGCCGGCTCTGTTAAGTTCCTTGTCAATGTATTGGAAGATTCGGACTGTTAAGTCTCCCTAAAACAAATTTATTAATTAGTAAATTAACCTTTGAAGCGAGGACAATCAAGCCAATTTGAGGATCCCAGTGTGGAATAAAGGGTGAAGGTGAACTGTCAATATCATTGGAAATCAAGTGCTTTTCAAGTTTCCTTGTATCCCAAACCCTTATTTGTCTGGTCTTGTTATCAACAAAGCCACTAGTGAATATATGATCACCTCCGTAATGTCCACCAAGCCATAAAGCATTTGTCAGCTTATTTGAGTCGTGAGCCTTGTATTTGCTACAACAATTTCCTGATCTCGGGTCAATTAATGATATATTTGCCTCTTTGGTTGAAACTAAAATCTTGTCTCTAAATTTCATTTGTTTGCAAACTTATAGTACCCGTTAGGTGTCCACGAGCATGAAGAAGGATGCTCACCAATTGAGGTTGAAAATAGTTCTTTGCCATTTGATGCGTCCCTGAATTTTGAAAAAATTAATTTTTAATATCTTACCAGACTTTAGCTGTACAATCGAAAGAAGTGGTAAGAAGGGCAAAATCAACAGTTGGATTCCACTTGAGGTTTGTAACCTTCATTCTGTGTCCTTGAAGGGTTAAAGTCGATTCGGGTACTTCGTTAGACTCTACATTTGAAATATCCCAAATTTTTACGGAGCAGTCTAAGATATATTAAGGTTTATGTTTTAATTACCATCAGAAGATGAGGAAAGAATGTTCTCATTGAATCCATTGAAATCAATATCAAGAATTGATCCAGTGTGACCTGTTAATTATTTTTCACTTGGATATTGTCAGTTACCTAAGAGTTTGGTTACCGGAGGATTTCTCTCATAGTTGTTGATGTCAATCACAGAAACGATTCCACCACTTCCGACATCCCAAGGGAACTAGAAACATAAAAATAAGAATTATAAACCAACAGCGATGTTCTTTGAGCTAGCGGCTAATCCGCAGGATTGAGTTGGCTTAGCGCTGATTTTCAGGTCACGATACGACTGTTTCCAGTGTTCGCCTAACAAATGCTCAAGTATAAAATAAATAAAGATATGATAGTTGAATATGAATTAAAATTATTTAAAAATAACTATCAGAAATATTCAATGTGAATGTGTATGAGTACCGAAAATATTTTTAAGTTTGATGCATCCCATGTCATAAATTTTATTGTAGATTGTATTAAATCTAAGTCAACAGGTAAATTTTACGGAAGAATATAAAAATATTATATTAAATCCTTACTTTTTTTGAGTATAGGTGAATTAAAACGACAATATATAAATAATAGACGTTACAGCTATCGTAAATAGTAATGAGCAACTACAAGTGCATTCAGGTGCTAGAATCTTAGAATCTAGTATTAAACAACAGTAATAATTTTACAACAAATAAATTAAATGATTTACAAGAATATGTTACCCTATAGTTACAATATGTTGGTATGGATCAAGAAATCAGGTGATACTCATGTACCAACAAATAAATTTGAATTTAACCGTAAAAACAGAGTATTTTTATAATTCTTATTTTAATTATTAATGTAACAATTTTTCAATTATTAATATGCCAAATTTAATCCAGATTCTGTGAGAATCAAACCGATTTAGAATCATACAATAACCTAGCTTCGTAACTAATGATTTATGATTTAACAAAATGAATCAAATTTAATTATTTTTTAAGAATCTTGTATAAATCAAATATTTTACACAAAATGAATACAATAAAACACTGGTTTTGATATAAGAGAAAATTTTGTAAATATGAGACCAAATTACAACTTCTATATTTTAACAGGAAGAGAATAACAATAATTGTGTATAAATTTATAAATTTTATTTAAATATACAAATCATGCACGCCTTATAAACCAACATGAAAATTCTTAAGGAATTCTATTGATTTATGATTCTTCTATAATTATATATTTTAAAAATGTAGTTTTGTAAAAATAAATTTTAATTTCACTAAATTTTAATTTATCATGTACCATAGTTATAAAATTTTAAATTAAGTCGACAAAAATAGTTGTCTTCCAAATAATTCCTGTAAAATATTCGACACTGAAATAGAGTGATTTTAAATGTTATTTTCAGGGTCACATTTATTATATCTTATTTTAATATTTAAATTTGATGATTTGGTAATTGCTCCCTCACCATCGGCATCTTCCCGTAAAGCCACTGATAATGCTAGCACTAAGGCCTCTATATTCTCAACAGGTACTAAGACTTCCTCCACATCTTTATTTTCTGGTAGTTCAGGCAGGTCTACTTTGACGGGAGGAGTAGTTTTGGATGTCAATGCCACTTCTGTATCCGATAAACTTGAAGTTTCGACTTCCATTCCTGGAATTCTAAAATATACTTTGAAATCTGGTTCATTGGTTAATTTTAAGAGTATAAGGGGAAATGGCAAGGATCTTACATTTCAAAAAAAAATCGATCATGCACTTTGTACATCGCCTTTTGATGGTCATTTGACCGTAGTATTCGAAGACCAGACTTCCGAAGAGTATTTTCTTGGTGACGATGGGTTTGAAAAGGTCAAAGATGATTCTGAAACAGGAACAGAAACAGAAACAAAACCGGAACCAGTAAAACCAAAACAAAAGGTTGAGTTAATGGAGTTAGATTTAGAAAACCCTTCTACTGATTTTAAACACGAAGAGGTTAAAAACATAAAATGCTACAAGGCACCATCTGGAAATATTATATCAAAAATAAGGGTTAGTAACACTTTAAGATTACTAGAGAATGATGTACGAGAGAATTTCATCTGTTTTTTTCTGGAAGAAGAAAAGTACAGTATACTTGTCGCTAACAGAGTTAGTGAAAAAGAATGGACAAAATATACACTATCCAAACAAGCTTCAAAACCTATACTTATGGACATTACACTTATAAGAAAATTTGATGAGATAAAGCCGGAAATAATATTCGTAGATTTATCTACTCCCGAAGATACGAAAGTATTTACATATGAGAACTTGATGGTAAATGAGAAAACTGGAGGGCGATTGAAAAGCAAATCGCAAGGAAATAAGGAATTTACACTAGAGTTCAAAGACTCTAATGACCAAAGTCAGAAAATCGAAATTAACTTCCATAAAAAGTTTCTAGCTCAAGACCCATTAACCCTTCATTCAATCAAAACAAACCAAGAAAACACTGAATTTATCTTTACATATGTTCAAGATGATATTTTATTTCACGAAAAATATGTTAAAACTGAAGGGAAATTAGAAAAAGATTTAAGTTTATCATACGGATATAATTTAGATAGGACTAAAAGGCTTTTGGATAAGAAAGGTATAACTGACCAAAATGTATTGTTTTTAAAAACCTTGGTTCCAGATTCTGTGGATCAAGGTATTAAAATCAGTCACTATGGAAATTTTAAGGTGTTTCATTTCGATCAGCATGTGAGTAAGCCGACATTTCTAATTTTCCCAAACCTTGAATTCTACCTGGATAAAGATAGTAAGCACAAGCTAGTCATAAGTGAAAACGGAAGTCACACAAACATGGTTATGAATAAAATTTTAGATGATAAGAAAGTACAATATGTCATTACTACTGATAAAGATAATGGTAATCCATTTTCAATAAAGGCAAAAGTTGAGATACCAAAATCACTTTGATTTTTCATTTTTGTAATTTTTAAATTTTAATTTTTAAATTTTGAAATATTCTTTATTGATTTAGTATATTTATAGTGTATTAACATTTTTGTACATCACTTAGATACACTATGGGTAGTGTTGTAGGCAAAACATGATATAATGTAGATTTATTCACATATATTTGTTAATTCATTTAAAGTAAAATGTTTGTAAATATTTAATATTAATATAGAAGAAAATGTAATACACACTTAAATAATTAAGGATATAAAAATCGAGATTCTATAAGAATGGATAAAAATCGAGATTCGGATGATTCTTCTGCAGATGATGGAGAACTTATAGTAGATGCGGAGGTAATTTATAGCTAAAAGTAGTTTTATATATAACTGGAATCATTATTTTTCGATATCTTTATATTTTTATTGTTAAATAAAATTCTTATAACCAAGTTTAGGAAGGATTCTTTGACTTTTTATCAGAATATCAAGACCAAAATGTTAATAAAGAGTCAAATTTGGTTGATAAACCAAAAGAAGATTTGAAAGTTACTAATCATCAAATTAAACCCCTAAATTCTGACCATAAATCAAAAAATAAACTATTATCCAACTTAAACTGGTTTGATTTTGGACTATGTAGATCAATATTGAGAGTAAGTTTAATTTTTTATAATATTTATCAATAATGAATAGGCGATATCGGAGATGGGATACCAAAATCCAACAATAATACAATCCAAAGTTATACCTCTGGCACTGGAGGGAAAGGATTTGTTGGTGACAGCTGAAACAGGTATTTTGTTTTTATGTAATAATATTTTAAGGTTCTGGGAAAACAGCTTCATTTTTAATACCGACATTGCAGAGATTAGTCGTTTCAGGCGTTTTAAAGCAACTTACGGTATTTATAAATATTTAGAAACAATTTAACTATCTTTTAGAAGGAAAACCAAGTACAAACCCCTAGATTTGGGACTAAGGCATTGGTAATACTACCTACAAG
This sequence comes from Theileria sp. buffalo, assembly GCA_026724395.1. Taxonomy (NCBI): domain Eukaryota; phylum Apicomplexa; class Aconoidasida; order Piroplasmida; family Theileriidae; genus Theileria; species Theileria sp. buffalo. Next base: position 99,812 of record JAJHPJ010000006.1, on the reverse strand, counting down.
AGAACTTGCGGCACAATGTTTTAATGTTTTCAAATTGTTGTCGAAGTATCTGAGCTCAAAAGCGATTTTGGTTCGTTTCAATTTTGAAAATTGTATTAGTTGACTGGAGGGATTCCAATAAAGGAACAAGAAAGTAGGCTAAGACAATTCCCAGAAACTATAATTTGCACACCTGGAAGAGCTCTTGATATGTTAATGAATTCTAGTGTATGTTAAATTAAATATCATTTAAATTTAGTCAATAAATGTGGAAAATATTGAAGTGGTCATAATGGATGAAGCAGATAAACTGCTTGAACTGGGATTTAGAGATGAAGTTAGTTACAAACTTCTGTATATTTTAATTTAGTGCCTTCAAGTTCTGAAGTACTGTAACAGGAATCGCCAGACCATGTTGTTTAGTGCTACGTTGACTGAGGAGACTAAGGAGTTAGTAAGCCTGTCTTTGGTAAACCCAGTATACGTGAAGGTAGACGACCCTACCAAGGTCTCTAAAACACTCGAGTTTGAGATGCTGATGATTCCAAAAGAGGAATACAGAGAAGCTTGTGCGCTTTACTTATGTACAAAGTATTCCAAAGATAAAACAATACTATTTTTCCAGGTAAAAATGAAACAGTTTAAACTGTTTGTAGACCAAAAGGTCAGCTCATCGCATGTTTCTCATTTTCAGTCTCCTTAATATGAAGTGCGGAGAGTTACACGGTAATTTGTCCCAGTCAAAGAGATTCGAATCAGTTGAAAGGTAATTTCAGTAGTTTAACACATTTTTAGATTTAAAAATGGAGAAGTTGACTACTTACTGGCAAGTGAACTCGCTGCTAGAGGCCTGGATATACCAGGGATTAAAACAGTAATTAACGTAGATTTACCAACTGATATTACAAGGTATTTGATTGTTCTAAATAATAAAATTCAGGTATATACACAGAGTTGGTCGCACAGCTAGGATGGGATCTCATGGGAAGGCAATTACTCTTTACGTCGACGAACAGAGATCACAAGTTAAACTCTTCCTTAAAAAAACGTCTGATATTAGTGCTCCGTTGTCAAAAAATAAGAAAAAAGTTACATCCGCGACACTGAATAAGTATAAAACTAAAATAGATGAGCTTGAAGAGAAGATTAAAGAACTTTTACTGGAAGAAAGCATAGAAAAGGATATTAAAATGTGTGACGCAACAATCAAAACTCATTCTGAAAGGGATCCAGGTATAACTTTATTTTAACAAAAATTTTTAGAGAAAGTGTTAGAGAAAAGAAAGTGGTTTAGATCAAAAAAGGATAAGAAGATGGCATCTAAGGAGGAATTTGAGGAAGCTAATCGTAAAACACAAAGAATGGTTGATAAGGAAAAGAAGAATGAGATAAATAAGAACAAGTTTAAAAAAATTAAGAGAATATCTAAAAAGAAGAAGAAAACTAAAAGGATGATGTAAATTATTAATAATAAAACAAGAGAATCGGATGTTTGAAGATCAAGAGGGCATAAATTTAATCAGAAATAAGAATTTGTAAAATTTTTTCATGTTTAAAATATTTATAAATGATAAAAGGATATAATATAATATGAAAATAATTATTATTATTCAATACTATGAATAATAAATCGTAGTGATACATGGCAGTGGTGTTAATTAATTTATAACTATTCCAGTCATTAGTTTACAATATAATAGATGTTAAACTGATTATTGGTTTTTTATTTAAATGGATAATAATTTGTGGCTCTTTTTTGTAAAATAAATATGAGTTTTCTTCCTAATTGTTGTTTTAAAACCATACTAAAACTTGGTCATAACCTCCAGATCTTTGATATGGATTAATTCTTGTCATTTATCGAATTTAAATCTTATATTTTAATGTTTCCTTGTATCACATCCATTGTATAATTTTAATACAGCTTTGTTGTAACAATAAATTTTTATATAATTTTAATTGTTTGTTTATTTTCAAGTGGTACAAATGAACGATAAGGATGTAGAGACTCTAATTGAAAATCCTCCCGAAAATACGGAGTTCTCTAAACATGAAACCGAAAATTCTAAAAATGTAGAATCTTCCCCAAAGTTTGACCCAAAGATGAGCTCTAGGGAGATGAGAAAGATAAAATATTATGAAGATAGGTTCGCAAGGATGGAAGATGAAAATAAAACAAACTCCTCATCTTTAAACATGGAATCGGGGCCGAGTATTCATAAAACCAGAACTAGAGTGCATGAGAAAAGACGTTCCATCGATCAAAAATCGTACCGCCTATCATCAATGGACGGATATAGGCGGGACGCCACAGATTCAACATACACAACAACTACCTCCAGGCCAGGTAGGAAGCCAGGTAGTAAAAGGAGTTCTACTTCAACTGGGTTAAACTATTCAAATAATTCAAAGTATGATGCATTATCAACTGATATGAGAACAACGGATAAAAAAACTCTGCTTGAAAATAAGAGGTTGATGAGAGTTCAATCAATGCCTACAGTGACAAAGAAGGTTAAAGCTGTAGAAAATCACTCTACACCTGATAAACCCGCACCTGAGACTCCAACACATACCAGAAGAAATAGGGTTACCAGATGGGATGTCAAATATGTAACAAAACCTTTGGAAGAACCGCTGCCTCAAACTGAACCTCCTCATGTAACTAAGGATGAGGGTGTTGATTCGGAAGTCCCTAAACAAGAGGAAGCTGTGATAGAGCTTCCTGAAGAGTCACTGCTGCCAACTCTAGCTCAACCTGTGAAAAGTGAAGAATCTTTGAAAGAAATCAACGAACGTGATATCAGAACACCAGTGAGTGATTTTACAGATTTCTCATTTGACCAGGATACTAAAGACCTTCCATTAGATGTGGATGAATTTCTTAATGAAGATGATGAACAAGCCCAATTACCAAAAGTCGAGGAACTCCCTGAGCCTGTTCCTGAGACCCTAGCTGAACCAGTTCCTGAACCATTAGAACTCGTCAAACCTGAACCTGAACCTGAATATGTTCAGTATGAATTTGAAGAACCAGTGATTCATGTTCCAGTAAAGAAGAAATCAAACAGGGGAAGAAAAGCTAAGAATAGGAGGGGACCAGCTCCAGCTGCCCGAATACCAGAACAACCATCGGATCCCGATAAATCGCTTTTAGACGACCTTACTCCAGCTGCTGCAACCATTGAGTTTCAACAAGAAATCGTAGATGAGGTAAAACCACCAGTAAGAAGAACCAAATCACATAGAACTAGAAGAAAAAAGCAAGAAGTAAGTTTAATATATTTACATATATTAATTTAGTACTACGAACCAGAACGACCTGTGTCGAGAGGAAAACATTCTAAATCCAGATCGCATAAAGGCCACGCGGCAGCCTCAGAAAAACATGATAAATCGTATAGTCACTCTAAAAGCGGAGAACTCGGAGGTATGTTTAGAATTAATAATTATTTTTTAGATGAAAGGTTCATAAGCATTGATAAACTTCGGATGATCACTGTAGAGGAGGCCGAGAAGATGATCAATCTTTGTAAAAAAAATGATAATGATATGGAAAACTTAAAAGATGCTATTAGAAGCTTTGGATCGACTGAATACGAGTCTTTGGAGCAGGAAACAGAACCTGTAAAGAAAAATCGATTCCTTCTTGACCCGTCAAACATTGTGGCTCCGTGTATACCCTATGAAAAAGAGGTGGAAGTGGAAATACCTGATGATCCACTAAAACTATCTTTCAAGTATCGTCTATTTCACAGTCTCAATAGACTTTAAAAGGGCATTTTAATATAAAAATATATTTTAATAATATATTTTGTGTATTGATCATATAATTATTAGTTATTATATTAAGGTGTATATACATTAAGTGGTGTAGAGGTTGAAAAGACGTTTAATCTCCTAAAAATGTTATTGAAATTAAAAGAACCTTAAGTCGTCTATTCAGCTTTCCTGAAAGCTGATCGTTAGACTTGGATAATATCTGGTCGAAAAGCTTATCATCATCAATGATGTCATAGTATTTCCTAAATCCTAATCATAAATCAGAACTAACTTCTTAATGGGTTTTAGAAAATCTATAATAGAATCCGCCAAATTCATTTTTAAGTCGTAGAAATTTGACAAGTCGACACTTTTGAGAAGTTCAGGGTATGGCTTATTAGAGAAGAAACTATATAGTCGAAGTAGGTTGTGTATCTCAGGGCTGATTTTTTCTATAAAATTCTAAAATGGATCGGATTGTACCTTCAGAAGTCTGCGTTTTCGCATTTTTTATCTTTCGATAAATATCATCATCAGTGTCAAGCAAATTGATTGTATCAAATTTCGACTCCGACGACTTTGACATCTTCTTAGTCCCATTTGACAGAGATTTCACCCTAAAACTATATTCATATTAAAACTAACTTGTAAGTGAATCCTGTCACCATTTGTGGAACAGTAAAGTAATTTGAGTCTATATGGCGGTTTAATTTTCTTGCGATATATCGAGCTAGAGTTAAGTGGATTTTTTGGTCAGGCCCGGCAATTATATGAGTTGCATTCATCGCAAGAATATCTGAGGACATCTGAAAACAATATAATTAAGTTTAACTGACCAGAAGTGGGTATAAAAAAGTTGCAAGATTTTCCTTGCTGACATTGACTCCTTTATTACGAAATTGTGCGATTTTGTGAAATTTCTCTAATTTCAAATTAAAAAATATAAAATCTTACCAGTTCTTACAACAGAACCCAGAATCCAGTTTAGTTCCAGAATTTGAGGGAACTGGCTCTGTATAAATATTCTAGTTTTCTCAGGATTAATCCCAGATGCGATGCAAAGTGCGATGGTACTTCTTGTATATTTTTTCAAATTATCGGTAGACTTAAGGCCTAATTAAATTTATTTGGCATTAATGAAAACCAGATATTGCGTGATTATCTGCGATCATAACATTCAAATCATTATGAGTTCGTTGGTACCTCAAGCAAGGACTTATACACCCTATGTAGTTGCCGATGTGTATTTCACCAGTAGGCTAAAGATAATTTAATAAATTTCAGATTATGGAAAAAATTATAGGTTCTGTGTTTAAATATAAGATTGGTGATGATAGATATATGGCGAAAAATACCTGGATTCCGGAAAGTGTTACATTGTTGTGTGTAAGTTTATGTTTACTTGGAAAAATACAATTATTGAAAGAATTTATAAATGACACATTCCCTTTTAAAAGTTTATTTGGTATGATTAAACCATAAATAAATGGAAGTTTGAAGAATAATGTAAAAAAATAAATAATTTTTTTAATATGCATATCATATCGAAGATAAATAGGGGATCAAAGAATGATGAATGATCGTTAAAGTTATAAAATTATGAAAACATTTTTGATTTATGTACAAATAAATGATAAAATGGGCTAATAATTAACAGAAGGTTTCAAATCTATCAAATGTTTGTGATGGGGAATCTTGATAATAAAGCTATTCAAAATATATAAAATTCAATGATGTGTAACCATTTTTCTCAATATATATAATGTTTCTTCAATTTACATTTTATCAAACCGCTGAAGATGGAGAGTAGAACAATTAATATCGATGCTGTTGATTCTACAATACCGCTTGTTTTCGTCAACGTTAAGGAAAATCATGAAGTTTTTGTAGTACCTTCAGATTATCCGTATAAACATAACAAAATCAACTCGCCAGATAACTCTTCAACACGGAAATCAGTCCCCAATATAGAATACACTGTTCTTCCAAAATTAGTCAAGACTCCAAGAAGAACATTAGTTGCATATAGCCCACCAAGAGATGAACAGGCAGAAAAGGCATATAAAGTTCCATTTGAGGAATTATTTGGAGATGATGTTAGGTCATTTTTGGATAATAACGATCCAGAATCTGACACACATAACAACTACTACAACGCCCAGCTAATTTCTGAGAAATTTGTCAAGGTATTTTTAGTAAATGCTATAAATACAACATTAAATAGGAAATTAAGAAGAATAGACGACATCACATTTTCTCAAAGCAGTGGAAGAGGAACGCTTTAAACAAATATTTAATAGACTACTTCGTAGACAACTATTCCAATAAATTAAAGAATATAAATCAGAGTTTTGTGTCGAGAATTTTAAAAAATCAGGGGTTTTCTGAGCTTTTAGACCTAAAATCGCCAAATAAATCAAAGAAGTATAAACCAAAAAAGTACTTTTCATAACATAAATAAATATTTAGTGATGGAAATATTAAGGACTGGAGGAGGTTTAACCCCTCATACTTCAAGCCATTGAACGATTTACTCAACGATTACCATGATTATCTGTACAAAAAACAGGTAATTTCAATCTAAAAAGTATGTATTTTAGGAAAAAAATCGTAAAACTAAGCATATGGCCTCATCAGTTCGTTTAAAACTTAGATATTAGCCTTAGGTTTCAAGATATTTTTTCGAGATTTTAGCTGAAGCTAAGGAATGTGAAAGGAAAATGTACGAATGCGAACTAATTGCAGAGGAGAATACCTATGGTAGACGTGATTTTATATCAGAATTTCACCGGGAAACAAACATGCTTAAGAAACGTTGGAGGAAACTGTATACAGTCTCATTGGCATGTTTGAGAAGGTCAATGGATCCCAACAAAAGAGTAGTCAGAGGAATGAATATGACACCTAGCAGACCCAATCCTATCCATAGAACAAGATCAAATGAAAATGTTAGGGTTCAATCACCCTCACCAGAAAATGAAATGCCTGAAAATAATCAACATATGGATATGTACCTAAATAATCGTACTGAAAACACAACACCCATGGTCCCTATGATGCAAGCTCAATCCCAAAATTATGAAAATTTAAACTATAATTATACCGATGACTACAATAACCAGGATTACAACTCATCTAGAGAAACTACAATCCCATTTGGAGTTTCAGTTTCAAATAATTCCAACGCCAAGGAAGCTAGTTCCACACAAATTAATATAGAACAACTTTCTGAAGATGAAGAGAGAAATTTAGACTCAAAAACAAGTATAATAAAATTTTATTAATAATAATTCTGCAGGATGTAATGCACCCACCACCAATTCAACTAATGGTAATCAAGTTGACCAATCGGCATTGACACCTTCAGTAACTTTGAACTATAATCAACATGATACTGGTGATTTGCTACAAAGAGATAACTTACCAACTTCTACCCCAAGGTAAATTTATTTAAAATTTGTGTATTAAAAAAATCTTTAGTAGGATACGGGATCCTACATCTTCTGTTAACTCAATAGCATCATACAACGAGTTTGAACATAACGAGAATTACTCAAACAGAGTTCCATCTGGTGGAGTTAACAAGTGGATATACAGCAAGATGGAGGAAAGAGGAGAAATGGAAGGATACCACCTGGTATTGCATGAGCTGGGAATGTTAATGTTTGCAGATGGCACACCAGTTTTAGGCTTTACCAGTGTTCCCCACCAACTGGAGTGGCTAGATGAAACCGACTCAAACCGTGTAATAGTACCGCCAAGCCAGGACAGTTTCAGAGATGGAACTCTCTACACAACATGTTGCTACTCCGAAATTAAGCTCATGAAAGTGCTTCAAAGCTCCTTGTACATGCTAAGGACCTCAAAGAATAAGAATAAGGACTTCCTTGCATTTGTTCTTGAACAGATCCTTGAAGCAAACTCTGAGCTGTTTGAACTAAAGAAAAAACTAGATAATGGTAGGTCGGCACTTTACAAAAAACTTAAACTACACTGGGCAGAAAGAAACTCTAAATGGGGAGGATTTCCTCCACTAAAGAGAGGATACCGTTTACTGAACATGTTAGGGAAGGGTGGTTTCGCTGAGGTTTGGGAGGTTTTTGATCCCATAACTCTAACAGTCCAAGCTGCTAAATTGCACATTTTATCACATGATATGGATGCACATGAGAGAGGAAATGTAGTAATGAGAGTGAAGAATGAAATTGATATTCACAAGAACTGTAGAACACATCCTAACATAGTGAATATGAAAGCTTGTTTTGAGATGGGAGATAACATGCTAGCTACCATTTTAGAACTTTGTGACGGTAAGTATTAATCATTTTCCACATATTTTATCCAGATGGGGATCTTGATCGGTACATAAAACTTCACGGCCCTGTGCCAGAGAAGCTTGCTATAACTTGGACATATCAAATACTACAGTATGACACAATATACAATATTTATCTTAGGGGGTTGTATTTCATGAAAACGCTTCCGGAGGGGCGAGTTCATCACTGTGTAAGTTTGTTGTTTTACTATTTTGTAGGACCTTAAACCTGGAAATATCCTGAACCATAGAGGAAACATTAAGTTGGCCGATTTCGGACTTTCAAAGGTAAGGTGTCTTAATAAAAAACTTTCAGGTTGTGAGACCAGATGAAAATGAAGTGTATTGGGGCGGAGGAGGGACTATTTGGTACCAGCCTCCCGAGTGCCTATTAGCTAACACAAGGCCAAATGTAAAAGTACCACTAACAGATAAGGTTAACGATTGAATTATCAAAATTTTATAGATTGATATATGGGCAGTTGGCTGTATTCTTTACGAAATGTTATTTAACAGGTACTTTTAAAAATTAATAATTGTGTAGTCGACCGTTTGGGAAGTTCTGTAACAAAAGTTCCTTATCTGGTATAAAGAATAAATATTATAAAATTATAATAAAATTATAATATAATTTACAGACCGATTATACAAGGAGGCGAAATTAGGGGTCAAGTTCCCTCAAACATATAAAGTGTCGGACGATGTCAAGGTTAGTTGATTTTTAGTCAATGACCTGCAGAAACTCATCCAAAGCTTCCTTGCTGTAGACCCAAATGATCGGCCTTCAATAGAGGAGGCTCTTAATTGTCCAATTTTCTACTTTGAATAATTTAAATATCTTTAAATATGTGTTATTCAAATGCTTCAGATAGAGAAACTTTGGGGAATTCATGTACCGGTTTAACAATCTTGTACCTCTGTAAATATTCAGGAGTAATTTTGGATTTTTTCTTTTTAGGCCTAAACTTCTTTAAAGCCCGTTTCCTGAAAAAACTCATGTTACAGCTCTTCAGATTTCCCCTAAGTTTCTTTTCCTTAACCATCCTGTTATGCCATTTAGCATATCTAGGATACGATTTGTAGTAATTAGGTAGAGGCTTGGGTTGATAAGTTTCTTTATATGTAAAATTGCGATCTATAACGTCGATAAAATCTTCAGAACTTATTTTATATTTTTTCTTTACTGAGGATTCGTTGAGCGTTTTAAGAACGACAAACCGACAAAATGACCTGAAAGCGTGACCGAATGTGCGATCTATTGAGTTGCACCAAGTCTTTTTATATTTAGTAACAGAATTGGGATCATTACTTTCATCTTCTAAATAAGAATCCTGGTCATTAGTAGAATCATTAGAAGTACCCTTCTCAACCTCTTTGAGATACTCACTTACAAAGGTAATCCAAGATTTATCAACCATTTTTAAAAGGTTACAAACAGTTAAATGTGTTAATCGGATAATTGGTAGTGCTAGTAAACATGAAAATACAATCAGAAGTCCACTGTCTCATCATAACAAGAATTTAATAAATTTTTGAAAATAACAGTCTAAATACAGATAAATTATTAACAAATACTATTTTACATTCAAAAACAATGTATATTTGACAAGTTTATGAAAAATATGGAAGATTGGTAGTGCTTAGGTTTGGAAATAAGTGGTGGAAAATTATGAAATTCGAATGTCAAATATATACACATTTTAAATTAAATTTAAATTATCTTAAATATTATAATAATCTAAAATATGCGCTTGATTATATCTTTAAAATCGGTTAATCATAGAACACATGTAAATGTTAATAACAGTAATTTTTTTAAATAATGGCCTTCGATGATTACAGTTATTTGGCCTTTATAGCTATTGTACTATTTGATATAGCAGCTCTTTCATTTTCGTTCTATTTATGGTCTAAATATCGGCTATTTATCATTACTCTCGTACATAATGGCTTTTCTAGCCGAAAAATTCGTCTTAAAAAGAAGTTAACTGATAAAAACGAACAATTCTTTGATGAAAAGAATCTTAATCCAACTAAAGCAAGTAGTTTGTTTTTAAAAAGAGGTATTTTTATTGATTTGTTATATACACATTCAGATACTTGCCTGGATCAACTAACAAATTCTAAAATATTCTATTCTGGAAAATTCGATGATAAACCTAAACTTTCATCGGAATCAGTGGATAATCTAATTTTTACAATTAGGGTTACTAATGAATCTATTGGAGCTGATGAAATTCCAGGAGCCAGAAAACTGGCAAAAGGCTTGTACAAATATAAAACCGAGACATCTTGGTGGAGTTATTTGTTATACGATTGTTCTAAAAGAATAAATAATAATGAAGCAAAGTTATATCTAAAGTTTATGGGACAGAACTGTAGATTATTATTGATATGTTTTTTATTTTCGGTTTGCATAAACGTTTTAATTTTTATCATTTTCTTGTTTCGGAAGGAACCATATAGATTTTTAAATTATACATTTCAGGATATGCTAAACTCTAAAACAACGACCTGGGCACTGTACATTTCAACCTGGATCTACTCATTTGTAACATACCATTTTATTTTAAAGTTCAGAGGCTACCTAGAGGTAAGGAAATCGATTTGAACAAATCTATTTTTAGAGTAATAAACAATTGAGTGCAATTTTGAGACCTCAACTCCATACTCTGATGATATATGGATTTGAGAAAACAGTAACGGACCCTGCTGTTATATACAACCACTTCGATAATTATTTTCCTGGCCAAGTTATCTCAGCTCATATTGTCATGAATTATAGCAGAAGACTAATGTTAGTAGATTATTATTATAAATGTTTTTCAGGCTAGAAAACAAGCTAGAAAATGCTAAACTACAACTAGCAGGATTATATGATTCTATTTCAATTACTCCCGGATTTGAATTTATTCAAAAATCAAGTGAATCAAAACAACATACCGTAGATGATACTCTGGCTAATCTAGAAACTAAATCAAGACTGAAAAGATCTTATAGCTCAGCCGAACTTTATAGGGATCTTTCTAGGTCGGATAGTTTGAAAATTAGGTCGTTTTCTTGTCATAACCTACACTACTGTCCAAAAAAAGAAAAATCGGAACATGGGAGGGCAGATAGCTTTGACAAAGATATATATGACCAGTATGGAAGGAGGAAGAGTAGATTTATTAAGCGAATTATGACTATTAAAAATCTGAGAAAAGAAATAGATGAAGTAATGTTTTTATTTTTAAAAAATGAAACTTTAGGAAAAGAGAAAGGTTCAAACCACGTCATCTCGAATCTGTTTTGTTTCTTTTGCAGACTCAAACTTGGTTATGCACATCTTAAGAGGTAAAAGAATATTCTAACAATGTTCTTTAGATAAGAAGATTCTAGAATCGATGTTTAACTGGCTCATATCACCAGCACCGCATCCAAAGGATATTATATGGCTAAATCTCAGCAGATCAAGCAACGAGATTCTATTAAGAGGATTCTTGATAAACCTTGTGGTGATACTTTTCTACGTACTTGTCACATACTTTCTGGCCAAAATGAACATAATAAGGAGATATAACGGACCTAAGAGTAATAATAGTTTTGTTAATAAAATGTATTAGATAACGAAGGTGTTGCACAACTCATCAAGTCATCTTTTTGGCACGGTAAATTCCTCATAACTTAAGTATTATTTAGGCATCATTCAGTCAATGGTCACATTGTTTATTAACTCGGCTGTACACCCTAATCTTATATTTTTCCTCACCAAGAACATTGGTAAAATCTTCATGCCTATAGTTACTTTAGGGATATGGACCCATACACGTTTTCAAAAGTACCTTTTATTTGAACACATAATATACTTGTTCACAAGTACCATCTTTGTACCACTCCTCGCTTCTATGATAGCAATTTGGGTTAGTAATTAGTATTGTATGTTGTTTTTAGAGAGTTTTTGATGGGAACGTTGATCTTCTTTCGCTAGAGTTGGGAAGAATACTGATTAATACATCTTGGAAGTACGTCACGACTTATATAATCAATGCCACTCTGTTGGTTCCTTGTAACCAATTACTTCAAGTATCGCCACTAGCATGTAAGTTTAGCTACAATTTTACAATTCTAATGTAACTTCAGTCAGATATTTCAATCAAACAGTATTTAACACGGATGATGGAGTACCATTTTTTGATTTGGGATACTGGTATGCTTATCATTTATCTGTTTTCACACTAGCTCTTTCATTCGGGTACAGTCTAATGTTGATATATCATTTAGGTTATTTATTCCATATCTTCTCCCATTGGCTGCACTATACTTTGCAGCCAGATTCTATGTCGACAGACATAATATCGCATACAATTTATGGCAGTTTCCCTTTGACACATCAGGAAATATATCGAAAACCGCGATAAAATCAATGCTTCTTTGTGTTTCTATTATGCAGTTTATGATGTCAGGTGTTTTCAGTCAGAGTAAAAAGTTACCTCCGTTTCTAAATACAATTCTGTATATAGCTCCAGTGGTAAGTTATATAATTTGTTTTAAAATACCATTTAGACCACTTGGCTGCTCATGTATGGTTCATATACTGATACAGTTATACAATCTATAAACTCATTTTACCAAATCACCTTGAAACCCTTAAGCAAAAAGATGATCCAAATCATTCAAGTTTGCTATATGCATCCTTGTGACATTCGGGACTTAATTGAGTTCAACGATTGTAAAAAATAATCTTCCTTATTTAAATACTTTTACAAAATTAATTATAAAAAACTGCGTCAGCCGGGAGTCGAACCCGGGTCGCCTGCTTGGAAGGCAGATATCCTAACCGTTGGACTACAGACGCTCCAATCGAAGCCTAATATTAATATTTAAATGAATTAACAATATATTATTTCATTCTAAAAATTAATTAATAGTCTATAAATTTATTTTTATATCAAAAATAAATTTGTAATTGCAGATTACATCGGAAAGTGTGGTAAAAATTACTATATTAATTTAAAATTTACAAGAGAATATTAATATTAAATATTCTCTGTTGCGATTATTTTTAAATATCCATTAAAACAGTATCTTTCTGAAACCAGCGAGTCCAACATTTTGGGTAGGTCCTTTGTTAAACTTGACCTGGTCCGTGGTGTGTATTCATCGGTATCATCATTGTCAAAGGGATCCGACGAATTTTTATTGTTACTCCCTAAAATTTTAATAAAAATTACGTGATATTTGGAATGAATTAATTTTAAAATCTACGGATGAGAAGCTTCATACCTTGGTTGTTACCAGGGTCCAAACACTGAAACATCAATGGATTCTTTATATTGAAAATCCAGGTTTGATTAAAATAGCTATATTGAGCCAATTGGCCAAATACGTAGAACTTTGGAAGTAAGAATCGGTTAGCGTTTAGTACAATCGTGAATTGCTGAATAATATAAAGTTAAACGAATATTTATAAAATATAAATTTGAAATATATAGATAATAATTAAATTTAATGTTTTTACTTTGGAAGCTTCCTTTAATATTTTATCAGATGTGTCCTTTCTGATGTAAAACCCATCAACCATTTGATCCAGGGTATCCTTGAGAGATTCTAAAACAATGGAAGTCTGAATTAGTGTATTAAATTGATCTGAATGAGTGGAATCATCCATTATGACAAATGGAAAAATTTGTCATCTGATATCGGAATGTGTAATAAATGGTGTTTTAATTACGTATTAATTATCATAAATCATTTTTATTAAAATTATTATTTATTAATCTCGATAGTTTCTATATGATTCAACTCTTTTTCGAGACTTTCTATTACTTTTCTCTTCTCTAGTATTATGGACTCATGTTCACTCCTGGTGTTTTTTAACTTTATTCCCATCTTGTTTTCAAAGCACTTAATTTCAGAATCCGATTCTTGATTCATACTCTATTTAATCCTATTGTTAATTACTTAAACCTGTAGGATTTTGTTTGTTTTTTCTTCAAATTCGATTGATACTTTTTCAAACTCTCTGTTCAGTTCTCTTTCGAACTTCTCCTTTAGGGACTAATCATTATGAAATTGCAGATATTTACTTTTTTCTCTTCATTGTTCCTAAAGTAATTGACTTTACTTATTTTTACCTATTTCGTTTCTCTGATATTTTAGCAACTTTGTCCTTTAAATCTTTCAATTCCTGAAAATAGATACTTCTTAAATAATTACTTGAGTCAATAACTCTTCCTCCTCAGTTATTTTCTCTAATATCTTATTTTTATCCCCTAGAATTTCAGCATTTGTGCTTTTCTCATTTATCACATCCTCTATCCTGGCCTTAATTTTATCTATTTCATTCTGTAACATATTGGATACTAAGAATAAAACTACCAGTAGATTGTTTTCAATTATTGAAAGTTTATAAAACTCTGAATCAAGCCGGTGTGACTAAAATTAATTTAATATATACTTTGTACCTCCTCAATCAAACCCTCTTGCTTGTACTTATGATCATTTAACTCTTTTGATAACGATTTCAAGTTCCTTATCTTACTAGTTATTTCTTCAGATTTACATGAGAACCATTCAATCTAAAAAGATGTATTCCGATTTTAAAAAACTTTTATAGATATAACCCTGTTCCTTTCATTACGCCTATTGATAAGCCCTGAGTTTATAGTAATTTCCTTTATAATGTAGTTTATATTATCATTTAGGGTTTTAATCGCTCCGATAATCGATTTCTATGAATTTAATATTAAGTATTAAACTGTTAATACAATTTTGTTCCTAATCTCGTCATTCGCCATCTGCCTTTCCTTTACACCCAATATGAGGTAACTTATTTTAGACTCAATTGAGGAAATTTCACTCTTAATCAGAGCATATTCTTTGTTTTTATCCTTAATATTCTCTTCTAAGGAGTTCAGCCTGCTTTTGTTTAATTCTATAAGAGAATCGATTTCAGATAACCTGTATATTATACATGATAATATATACATATTTGTATGTGTATAGTATAATGCGTATATGATATATTGTATATGTTGTACAAAAATACTCGGCAGATATTTTTGTTATTGAATTTTCTAATTCTGTTATTTCATTATCCAATAATTTAATTTCCTCTTTCGTCTGTTCCAGAATATTTAAATTTGATTCCAATTCATTGTTTACTTTGTTAACCAGTTTTTTCAATTTCTCTATATCAGAGTTTTTGTTATCCTGATAATATCATTCAATTAAATAAATACTATCGTATTGTTCAAAATATTGATTTCATCAGAGTATAACTTAAAACATTGCTCGATTTGGGTCTGTTTCAAATAATTATCAGTTGAAATTCTAACTTGAATTTTCTCTATATCCTTCAACATGGATAATATAGTTGCGCACTTCTTTCTTAATATCTGAACAACTGTTATGTTTGTATGAAAATACAATATCAAATTCCTCAATGTGTAATATACACTTGTTTATAAGACAATGTTTTTCAGTAATAGCTTCAACAAAGTCTTTTATAATTCTTCTTTGCTGTTCTATATATGATTATACAAAATTTCCATTTTGTGTTTAACCATGTTCTGCTGATAAATTATTTCTAGTTTCTAATTTCTCTTGGACTTCAAGTTCCGCATTAGTTATTACTGAATCGAGTCTATCATTTTCCCTGCATGTTTCTAAATATTTTGTTTTATTCCTCTGAAAAATTAAATTTGAGTTCACGATGTTCCTTCTAATCAATGTATTTGAAATGTTTTAGTTACTTCAAGTTTTTAAGTACAAAATTGAAATTATCATGATCATTTAATAAGTTTTTGATATCATTGCATTCTGTCAATCCAAATTATTAGTTTGTGGAATACCTGTAATTAACTTGTCCTTGATAAACAAAAGCTCTGAAAGACATTTATCAAAGTCATCAGTTAAAGTTTCTAGGGCTTTATTCGTACACTTTCTGGCCATAATTACTACTGTTTTGTAAATTTTATTCTATTAAATAAATAAATTCGAGGAATTTTCTCCTCTATCTTCCCACCTAGTAAGAAAAATAAATACTTGAATAATTATTACATAAAGGTATGAAATTAAGTGAATTTAATTTTATCCTAGTTGATTTCTCCAGAGTTCAATTTCTTGTTTTTTAAAATATCGTTTATCGTCCTCATCAACGATCATGAGGTTAATGTAATGCTTGACTGTGAGCTTGTTTTGTACATTTTTATATGTTGGACATACATCCAACCCATCTAAATAGAGCCTAACTGGAATACATTCCCCCTTAATTGGTGAGCCATCCATGATTTCGAAGTTAGTTACTGTGACAGTTTCATTAACCACAACTCGACCTAAAGAATAATATAAATAAAGCATCTAACCTAAAGTTATAGTCTCAACCCTCTGTATAGCGATTTCCATGAACTTCACGCTTATTGAAACTAGTAAAAAGTAAACCTTTCCCAGTATAACATCTCTGAGGTGATACTTTGACTTGTTGTATTCAAACTCAATATGGAGTGAATCTTCAATCCCAACTTCCATCTTTATTGTGTCATTAATTTCAGGTTGTGGTCCTAAGTTTTGTACTGCAAAACTAGACTCCTTTGTTATATTTCTAAACAACAATATGAAATCTGCGAAATTACCCTCCATATCCTCTTATTATTGTTATCCTGATGAAGTAATAGAGTCTGATGTTCACTCCCCAATACGTTTCATTTTCCAATCCCACCAGAGGGAACTTCCATTTATACTGTTTACTCTCAGTAAGTGTTCCTAAATCAAAGTTTTTTGTATTAAAAAGATACCTGGAGGTTCAATTTCCTTCGACATTACAAAAAAATCATAAACACCAGCTCTGTCATACAAAGTATCTAATAAAAACAATAAAATCTTTAAATTACCGCTTTGACCGATTAGTTCTACTTTGATTCCGCCATGCTCAAGTCGTTTTCCCGGTTTTATACTTATGAATGCTGTTCCACTTATATCTTCTCCTTCCTAAAATAATATAAAATATGCTTTTGAATTACTGAAAATATTGGACATTTGGTTCCCTTTTGAACAGGATCCACAAAAACAAACGATCTACTTGGATCCGTATCAATCTCTATGTCTAGAGTGACGGCGTTCCCGAATATCATAGACAACTAAATATAAATAAGAATTTTTGAAGATGTGTGAATATTATACGATAAATGGCGTGACTATCTTTGAAAAGTTCTTACCATTTTTAGGCTGTGTATTAAATAAATAAATGTTTGCGATGATTGGTCTTTATTCCAAGACTAATAAATAATTATAATAATATTTTTCCATAAAAACAGTAAATTATTATACAATTCCTAAATAATTATTATAAACGCCGACTCATGGCACCATCAAGTAAAGTGTTTAAAACATGGAATCTTATCTCACTTTCTTACATTTAACACACTAGAATTTGTAAATTTAAACTATATTTAATATGAACAATAAATTTACTATTATTTAAAATATTTTTAAAAATTGATCACAACGGCACACTAAGGCTTAGGTCAAGCTTTAACACTGGTGTCGTTAAATGAAGCTGGTTTGCAAACGTACTAACCTTTTCTGACTTCTCCGGCTCCCCTGTCATAACTAGGGCATATGCAAATGCTAATAGACTTTTATGTTCTAAATCAAAATCTGTGTTTTTCCAAATTTTCATACTCGTTCTGTGTATCTGGTTCCCAATCTGTACTGAGTTATTGTATTCTCCAAGCCCTGTGTGAATTCTGTTTTGTAACATAATGAGTTTCCTGTATGAATACTTCGAGTTTAAGGTCATGACTTCTTCCATTAACTCCTTAAGCGATTCCTTTTTTACTATGGCGTGTGACTTTATGTAAACATTAATGTACTTAATTTCTAGTTGAATATCAACTGAAGAGTAAGGATCCTGCCCAAAGTACCTCTGAACTAATTTCCTCTTATTCATATTCCTATAGCTTATTTTACAGACATTTTTGTCGCTCTTCTTTTTAATCGGCCTATCTAAAACGTAGTAATCCATGTACACATCCAGAATTGGCAACAACATTCTTGATGTTTCAATCTCTCCTATCTGAGATAACACTTCAATACAAGTAATCCAGCCGTAAAGTTCCTCTTCTAGAAAATTTAAACTAAACCCACAAGAATACTGTCCTTGCATGTTTCTACAGTGATGTCTACATCTCAGGTTAAACTTCTTCAAGAAAAATGCTTCCAAAATAAGACTAATAAAGGGTACTGAACATAACATATACTGAGCCTCTACTGAAGCTGAAACCATCTTTTTTACATAATTTCCAAACCCTGGCACCATGTTTTTTGGTGAATTTTTATCACCACCATGCAACATAGAATCTTTTTGCAACTTGCTCAAATACCTATATTCCCACGGAAAATAAGAATTAAATCTAGTCCCAAGTCTGGCCATAAGTTGTAAAATTGCGCTTGATACATAAATATTTCCAAAATTTTGAAGTGAATTCAACACAAGTATAGAATTTTCAGGATCACCACCTACATAGTTTTTAAGATGACCCTCCAAATCTCCTAAAGTCTTTAATTCAACTCCAAAAATTGGTTCCAATGGCGAAGGTATTGATCTAAATGATACTGTATTTTCAAACGACTTTATCTGTACGTACTCTTCCCAAGTTTTATCATCAGTTATAAAGGGTGAGCAGGTTCTGATCCTTGCACTATTGCAAACAACCATCGTCAAAAGTGATGCTAATGATGTGTCAAAGCAATCAATTGAGCGTTCACAGCACTTATACGCGAAGTGGAAGTCATTAGAGCACATACTACACTGGGCCAGATAATACCAAGATTTATAATCTGTAGGGTTTAGTGTGACTGCCTTAAGCAAAAGTTCTGTTGCCATCTTCAATGTAGACCTGTATTGATCTGTTTCCATAGATTTATTATAGTTGAAATCCTCTTTTACATTTGCAAAAAGAAATCCTTGTTTAATGTCAACACTGGAACCGAATTCTCGAAAACCTTTATCTATTATCGACATTGTATTCATAAACTTGGATTGTGCCTCAATTAAGTAAGAGTATCCTGTCATCAAGCATAGTTTGTATACATGGTTCCTATGCTCCTTTGAATCAAACTGTGAATAATCATGGACGAATTTACTCTCATTATCAATATTATTAAACTTTCGGAATGAATAAAAATCATTCAAAAGCTCAATATATATTTTGTTAATTAGCTGTACCTTAAATGACTTGTCAAAATCACACAAATAGTTCTCTCTCAGGTGCGATTCTGATGCTCCGTAGTTAATTTTATAAATATTAGATTCAGAAAGTGACTGAATCAGTAGAGAGAGTGCCATGTTAAATCTCCCCTTCATTAAGTGGTATATTGCTAGCCTCGATACTAAATGGTTATAGTATCTCTCGTGGAAAGCAGTCGATAGTGATAAGAAAATAGTGTTTTCAAGACACTCTTTAAGGATTTTAAAAGGATACTCATTCTTAGTATATGAAAATAACTTGAGATGAAAGGCCTTATCAATTTGTGCCATAATTTCAAAGAACCTTGATGACAAATCCAACTTCCCAGCACTTTTAATGTTGCTTTCCATTAAATCTCCAGGGTCGTATGAAGTTTTTATTCTAGTTTTGTTTTTATAGTATGGGAAGGAATCAGTGCTCGTAGAATACGTTGAGTTTAAAGTGAATAGATGATGGGATAACAGGTCAATTAGGTACAATAAGTGACTTATATGCTTAAATTTGTTTAGTTTATTACAGAAATTACAATCATTAAATGATATTCCAAACGACAGGTGTATACATTTTGACCGTGTTCCAAAGAACATGTTATTATCCGTATTCTCTCCAATGGTATACGAATGCAAAAATGATGTTAGATTTGAGTTATATCTGTAAAGTGATCTCAAATTAGTTGTGCTGTATCTGAAGTCAGGGTCGACGTATGACTTCCCGTAAGATACCTTATTGGAGTTAAGGATTGGATTCATCATTCTGTACCTTAATGATGGCCTTGTGATATTATCTCTTCTTTTTCTGGATGTAACTTTAAATGATATCTTAGACCCATGCCCTTGTTGATTTTTCATGTAAACTTCACATTTTGGTCTTGGGCCAGGCTTCATAATAAACTTAGTTAAATTAGTATAGGTCCTTTTTACATTAGGTATGAACGGTATAAAATTTCTCGACGATATCAGCTGCGACCTGAACTTTCTCTTTATGTGTTTCTGAAATAAAATAATCTTCTTTGCATTTTTCGATGATCTTTTTGGGAAAAACGGCAGCAGTGTCTGTACAATTGCTCTGTTCTTTGTTTTGAGTGTATCCTTATACTTTAGATACTCCAGTGATTGCGAGTAGTGTATAAGCATATATACGTCATCAATAAAGAATGATATGGTCATTATTAGTGATAAAACGTTGTCTGGGTATCCTCTAATTATCCAACCCCCTTCATCTGAGTATGTGAACCCCAAATGATAGTCACTAAACGAGTATTCTTTTCTATCAAAATTCTTAATTCTCAATTTAGAATTTTGACCATATAACGATCTTAGAAAGTCGATATAATTGAAATCGGGGTTCATTTTTTCAAATTTGGAAATCTTTACTCCATTTATGATCAATGAATCCATCGTATTCAGGGTCGGTGATCTTGATTTGTATCCGGTTCCAGAATTATCAAATTCATTGAAATTCAAATAAAATGGTACTGGTTGGTCAGAATGATTCGCATTTGTATTTGGTAAAATAGCAAAACGTTCATAAAGGATAGGGTTAGAGTCTAGTGCGTTATGTGCGTGGAATAAAAAATTATGTTCCATGTCTACTTTTAGGAGTGGAGAAACTTCATAAATTCCCAAAATTGGATTTTTGAACTTATTTATCATTGATGATTTGACTAAAAACTTTGGAATTATAAAGTCTGGTGATACTGCGTTAAGTTTGGTTTGCGATAAATGTTGGTTATAGACCAGCTGGAAAATTGGTGGCATTAAGCTGTGATGCAACTTGAGTTTAAATATTCTCGGAAATCCACAACATAGTTTGACTGAAAGCTCTCTTCTTCTTTGATATCGATAATACAGGTTAATTCCTACAAATATCTGTAAGATTTCAAACAGAATTGAGTATACCAACAGGAAGGTGTCGTGACAGAAACCCCTACACAAGTGACCAAACATTACCATTCCCTCTGCAAAAAAACACTGCAAAGGGAAATTTAATTCAAAAATATGAGAAATTACAAAAGCCTTTGAAATTCTTCCAGATAGTTCTGATAAAAATTCATCATCTACTAATTTTTTCGAAGAGTTGCTTGGTGTTTCAGAGACTAGACTCAGCTCAACAACCTCATATTCATCACCGAAAATAAATTCAGGTTCTAAAACATCCTTAGTAGATTTTATTGATATATTTCTCACTGGAGCCTCTGAAAAGTAGAATTTAACACTTGAAAGGATTATTTTTCTCACAGAACTTGGGAATGACTCAATTTTGTTCAGCGCGTTATATATTGAATCTATGTTTATATACAACTTAAATACTCTTGACCATATTTCTAAATCTATTCTGTTACTAAAATAGTTAATTACGTGTTCAATTATTGAGTGTTCGCTTTTAAATTGCTTCTTAACTGAGAGATAAATCCCTCTTCTATCAAGTTCCGTTATTATTTTTTCATAATCGTTTCCGAATTTTCCCGAAAGTTCAGAATCCCATTTAAATACGGTGGTTCCAATCTCTAGTCTTAAATAGTATTGCACAAACCCGAGTTGTATTAATTTTTCAAACGCTGTTTCAAATTCATACAGCCTAATGCATATATCCACGAAGGATAAATACAGTATGTTATAAATCCGATATCGTGTGACCAAAAGGTCAAGCTTAGGTACATCGAATTTATCATAGTAGTTGTGTATGACTACATTGTTTGGTAATAAAAATTTTAACAAAATATTAGGATATTGATTATTATTTTCGGGGATGTAAATATTCAAAGAATATCCTAAGTTTATAGAACAATTTATTTTCGACAACGAATCAAAATTATTAATTAAAAGGCTTATGGATTTGGTTGATAGTTGAGAAACTGTGATATCTTCAAAAGAAGATATCGAATCAGTTATAAACTTCTTCAAATCCTGAAGGTTTGAAGTTAAATATAAATTATTGTATGTATCATTAAAGGAATCGAGAAACTTAGTTAACGATTCAAGTGTAGATGAAGTGGATCCTAAAGAAGAAACTTGAGCAAGTGACTTAGTTATGGTTGCCATAGCCTAAATCACGGCTTCTGTTAAGAATAAAAAATAGAAGATACTCCTGTGTTTTAGAAATTTTAAGAAAAGTTGTAAAAATAGCCCGGTAACTAGGAAAAGTTGCCATCATCTCAACATTAATGACAGAAAGAATGAAAAATAGATAAAACAAAAATTAAACCAAATTTACCAGATCTTTTAATATTTATAATTTAAAATATACTTATAAATTAAAGATAAAATTATAAAAAATGGATATGTTACAAATTATGAATAAAAACAATATAGTAATAGCACATCTAAAAATGTGTATGTTGTGTAAAATAATATTTAGATTTATTTTAAAAAATAGTTTTTTTATTTTAAATTGTTTTTATCTAAATGTATTGTTCAGTAGATAACTAGATTTAATTTATTATTTTTATTTTTTTCACTCTGTGAAGAAGAACAGATTTTATAATTTACTCTAACCAAACTTTTACACATCTTGAATGTTATCTACTGATTAAATGTATTATATTTTGTTGGTTTTTAATTATGAGTAAAATATCAGAATCGGGAGTTGTAATAGATGGAATTGAGGTTAAATTCCCCTTCCATCCATATAGATGTCAGAGATCTTATATGGAACACGTAATAAAAACAATAAAAGAATCTAAAAATGCTTTACTCGAATCCCCAACTGGTACTGGGAAAACTTTATCGCTAATTTGTTCGACAATCGCAACTTTGTTGTGGAATAAAATGGTTAAGAAGGTTAAGAAAACCAAAGATGATATAGTAAGGCCTGAAGAGACAAAAGAAGAGGTAAAGTTTAAAAAATCCGAAGATGAGAAGGTGAAAACTGAACAACTAGAAAGGGAGCTAGAAAAAAAAGCGGCAGATTTTAGGGCAGTTTCAGTCTTGGATCAACGAAAGAAGGTCGAGATAAAACCAGAAAGAATTAAGATAATGTACTCATCAAGGACACATTCACAACTCAAACAAGTAGTTGGTGAAGTTAAGAAAAGTGATTATTATGAAGAATTTAACCCGAAAGGATTGAAAGGTGTTCTATTGGCATCCAGAGATCTATTGTGTATCAACCCTGCAAAGGGTAATATGACGGGAGAAGTTCTGGGCAACTTTTGCAAACAAGTAGTCCAAGAACGTAAGTGTGAGTACTTTAACACTATGAGAGGAGATAAGAATGCAAAGCAGTTTCAGTTTGAACGCCTTATGGATATAGAAGAAATGGTTCAAATTGGAAAAGATAGGCACTTTTGCCCATATTTCTCAGTCAAAGAAGGACAGGACCATGCGGACCTTATACTCCTTCCATATAATTATATTCTTTCACCAAATATTAGAGACGCAATGGATATTGATATTAAGGATTCAATCATCGTAATAGATGAAGCACACAATGCAGAACAAGTAGCCGAAGAAGGAGCATCCTTTGAAATTAAGCAAACCGATATCGGAAAATACATCGAGGCCTTGAAGAGATTTGGAGCCTTTTATAATGATTACATAAACAACGCTCCTGAAAAGATTGGAGATAATGATATCGATTTTGAGGTTTTAAATATCATTGTATTATGCCTTCAAAACACAGACGAGTTCCTAACCAATATTACTTTGTTAAACTATGATAACTTTGATACTCGAAGAGATTCAAGAGATCATATAGGAATCCGTTGGTTAATTAAAGAGCTTAACAAGGACCACTTAGTTTACACAGGTGAGGATATCCTTAAGCACATGTACGAAAACATGAAGTACGATAAACTAAAGGGTTTGGATATTGATAATACAATAAACAAGGTCGTGGGAATACTTACAAAGGGTACAGTCGAAGATAATGAACACGAAGAGATATTTATGGATCATTACAACGAAAGGATGTTGAAAGAAGATTCCATTTTGTTAACAATGTTGAGGAAATTCACCAGCATTCTATTATCTCCTGAGGTAAACGACTACCCAGAGTATTACAATGTCATAATTACAAACGATGAAAAGTTTGAAAAACTACAGAAAACCAATATTGATGATATTAGAGCACTCGGATGGAACAAGAAATTCAAGAGGGATGAGTCCAAATATGGACAGGCTTCGCATCGTGAAGATATTCCAGAAATCATACCAAAGGTGTTTACATTCAAGTGTTTGCAGCCGGTGCCAACGTTTGTAAGGTTGAAAAACGGTGGAGTAAGATCGATAATACTCACGTCTGGAACTCTGGGGCCATTAGAAGTCCTGGAAAGACATTTAGGTGGAGGACATGTTAAGTTCGACGTTAAGCTCCAAAATGAGCATGTGATCGACCCGTCAAGAGTCTGGGTAGGAGCAATTAGTGGAAATGCTGAGGACCCAAATATGCTATCATCAACATTTAACACTAGAAATAAAATGAATTATATCACTGAACTGGGAAATGCAGTTTTATCGTTTGTAAAAAATGTTCCAGCAGGAGTATTAGTCTTTTTCTGTTCTTATAGTGTGATGAACTATACATCATCAGTGTGGAGGAAGATTGGTATCTATAGCAAAATCGAAATGTACAAGAGGATTTATCTGGAGGCAAGACCAGTTGAGAATCCAGATGATAAGGATGCGATACCAGCGACAACTATGGAAATCTTCAACAAATACAAGGAGAATATAGATCAAGGTAATGGTTCGGTGTTTTTTGCAATATGTAGAGGAAGATTGGCTGAAGGTATTGACTTTAGTGACGATTATTGCCGTGGAATCTTTGTTTGTGGAATACCATACCCGAGCAGATTTGATGATAACACGGCACTTAAGATGGACTACCTTGACAAACTCTCACATAAAAACCATGAAAAGTCAAATTTGGCAAATGAATGGTACACAAGCCAGGCAATTAGGGCAATAAACCAGGCAGTTGGTCGGTCCATTAGGCATGATAGAGACTATGGAGCAATATTGTTGGCAGATTACAGGTTTAAACACGTTCCAGTTAAACCAAACTTGAGCAAATGGGTTTTAAATCGTCTGAAACTTTACACTAAGATGGATGAATGTACAGAAAGCCTGAGCTCATTTTTCAAACAGTTTGACCAAAGACCATGTAGTCCTACCAGACTCATAAAGAAGGCCACTCACGAGTTACCTGTGCCAATAAAAACAGATTATAATATGCAATTTAAGTCTATGGGAGCAAGTGTAAGTAGTAAAAACAACAATATGCCGATGTTTAATTCAATGGCGAAATATGCCAACTCAAATAACAACTTCAACCACTCCCTCCTAAGTTATGCCGATAAACCGAAGACTTCTCAGCACAGTTTACCTAATTTTAGGCTAAAAGATGGGCCTTTTTCATTTAAACCTCCAAATAAGTCAAATTTCGGTTACAGAAGTGAAAGACCGCCGAATTCTTGAAGAGTCAAACACACCAAAAAGTTTTTTGGAATATAATTTTCTAAAATGCTCTGATATCACTTTAAACTAATAATATAGTAAGATATATATTCACTACATTAATTATAATCTAAAGTTTGCGCACAATTATTACAATGAGGTAACGTGTCTAACGAAATAGCTCCTGAATATCGAAATTTTCATCATCATCCTTATTTGTCCCCTCTAAATTATTTTCGAAACCTTCATTGCCATAGTTAATGTATTCATCGTAATTAATCTTATCTGGTCCAGGTATTCCTCGATTGTCAATAGTTTCAAAACGCACAACTTTAGATGAACTTGATTTGTCTGCGTCTGATTCTTTCCCTGAATATTGCTGTTCGGGGCTGTTTAGGGCTTCGAAACCTTGATAAGTTTCCTCTTCGTAAATATTTCCTGCTTCCGGTAAATTTTTTCCTTCCATATGGCCACCCGTTTCATCACCTAGGGACTGTTGATCCTCATGCGCACGACTATTTTCATCCGAATACCTTTCTTCATTGTGGTCATTTTCAGCTTCAACTTTCGCATTGATAATGTAGTCGCCAATTGTTACTAGATTTGGGTTAGTTGCCCTGAATTCTGCTAGAGTTAGGCCTTCATTATTGGCCTTCCCCTTTGTGTACTCATCCATTCCCTTGTCTCGTTGACTACCAGGTTTTAGAACTGTCCATAGCCAAACGACAAGTAATATTAAAAGAATTAATCCAAAGAATCCAGATAAGAAAAATCCGACATATATTGGTAGCTTTATCTGGTCTGACATGAAGAAGTTGTCTTCAGTGAAAAGGGAGTCTTCAAGTTCAGGCCTTTGATTGGTCTCGTTTGTATGTCCATATTGAAGGAATGTGTTCTTGTAGTTTCCCATGTTATAGAGCGTCTCTGCGAAGTACATTTCAGGCTCCAGCTGTAAAAATGAGGCGTCATTTTGAAGTAACCCTTGACTTGGGAACGAACTGTTTTTGATGGCTTTGTTCATTCTCAACTTCCTCTTCCTACCTAAGACTTCTTAATATGAAATAAAATCAAGTTACCTTTAGTTTTTACATGGTCTTGGCTCTTGGAAGTTTGAACAAGTGAATGTGCCCTGGAAGTCTTTGGGGACTCACTTCTGTTTGGGTGTTGATTATTCTCATTAATAGTTTCATTAACACCCAAATAATTCGAACTTTTATTATGTTTTTTAGCTAGTCTAGCTTTAGGTTTGTGTTGATTAGGCGAATCCGCCTTTTTGGGATCTCCACGATGGTGTTTAACAGTCTCATGGAGACTGCCAGGTGCTGAAGTCTTTGCTCCAACTGGCGCCATTTTCAGGTTTTTATAATAAAAGAAAATTTATTAAATATTCTTAATGTAATTTAAATCGGAAAATTCAATGTGTAACCAAAGAATCACAGTAGGTCGACTTCCTCAAAAAAACGACCTTTAAATCCTTTAATTTTAAAAAAAATTCCAGGAATCCTGGTTTAAAAAATTTTTTATTTTGATGTGTAAGATAAAAATGAGTTAAAATCACAAAAATAGGTCGGTTGTTGAAAATGTGTAGGTTGATATTTTGACCTAGTAACCAATCATAGTTTAAATATCGAATGTGCAAAAAATAATAAGTATTTAATGCGATTCGGCGATAAAATTTTTTTAAAGATAACGTAAAAGTTTCGGGTGAAATTTTTAGTATTAAAAATACTAGCATCCGAACTGCTACTAGAATCATCTGTATGTGTGCATATCTGTGCATGTTTTAAAAATATATGCCGTGCTTCTTAAAATATACTCTTTAGCCATTCATTTTATAATGGCTTTAATCTTGTTTTAAGGTACATCAGAAGGGCGAACCGGGATTTGCTTAATCACACATTGTCTAGCATAATGAAGTAGTCATCTCATAAAAAAAATAAAATATTTTAAAATTAAAAGATTCCTATAAATAATTTAAAAAACTACATTTAATTATTATTTATAAATTTATAATATATAGAAGGCGCAGAAATTAAAAATAATTACTAGACATTAAAATGCGGACTCGTAAATCATCTTTTTGCGATCTGCTTAGAGTTATTTCCGTAACCTTTTTGTTTATCATCAAAGCTATCACTGCCACGAGACTTCAGGTACTGTTCCTTTGGTACAGACTGTGGTTGAGATTGTTTGTAAAGCATGTTCATATTCATATTCATATTCATGTTCATGTTCATAGGAGGATAGTGTTGGTTTGTGGGTATGTGATTTCTCCTAGGCATGACATGGTTCGGTATTACAGGTGCGTAAGGAACACCGTTATACAATCTCGGATGAAGCTGTGGACCGTAGTGAACCATTCCAACAGGTAGTGATCCCATAGCGTAAGGAGGATAAGCGAGCTGTGGACCCATTGGAAATATTACAGGTGGCATTTGTGGGTGTGTAATCACGTGGTGTGGTGGTCTCATTTGCATAGTTTGAAGGTGAAGTGGATTAAGATCACCCAAAATATCTCTGTAACTTACGCTACCATTTCCTGCCCATCTTTCTTCATATCCTGGATCAGTAAATCTGGAGCTATTAGAAGCTCTGAATTCTCTTAAATCTAGCCTTGGGAATCGACTCTAAAATATTTTATTAAATAATAAAACATACCAATTGTTTGAAAGGTCTGAACTCCGTCCTTCTTGGCAAAGTAACTTTTGGAGTAACAGTTGGTGTTTGGAACTCATGATCGCGGGTCTATGAGAATATTAAATATAAAAACTTACAGTCGCTTGTTTTTCAGTAGTAATCCCAGGTGTAAAGCTTGACGCATTTGGATTAAACTTGAATGACTTCTTCTGGTAGTCTGAATCCGACTTTGGTGGTTTTTGAGATTGATATTGAGCCTGTTGTTTTGTATATCTCATCGAATCTGTATCCATAATAGTTCTTTCTTCATTTCTTTGAAAGGATGGCGATAAATCGCCCCTTTCGCGAGTCTCTGTTCTATCATGTCTTTCAAACCTCTCAAATCTGTCAAAGCGTTCTGATCGTTCAAACCTTTCATGCCTCTCCAATCTCTCAGTTTTTTCCATTTTCTCTGACCTATCATACTTATCCGCTCTTTCAATAGGTTTCTCATGCCTTTCGAACTTTTCCGCCCTTTCAAGGTTCTCATTTACTCTTTCTGGCTTTTCACTTGGCGGTTCTGGTTTATCTACCCTCTCTACCTTCTCAGGTCTCTCTGCTCTTTCCAATTTTTCTGCCCTGTCTAGTTTTTCAGCCCTTTCAGCGGCCTTTTCAGGTCTTTCGACCCTCTCTGGTCTTTCTTGACGTTCAGCAGTTTTTTCAAAACTCTTGTTTGGTTTTTCAGCTTCCACTGAATGTCTTTGCTTTCTGTCTGCAAAGGATCCAAAAGCGTCATTTCTTTGATGGGCGGGTTCGATGTTAAGAGCGTTAACTCCCTATATACAAATATTAATAAAATTAAACTAACAATTTGGTGTGAAAAGTGCTTGTCGTGTTTGGATCTTGATGATTGTTGCCTCTCCATTTCTGGCTTCTCAGGTTCTGAAAATAATAATTTAATGATATAAAAATACCTTGAGGGTGGACAACTTCAGCCATCTTTTCAGTTGGTTGTTCATGTGATAATGTTTTAGACCTTGATCTTGAGGTATGATTTTTATCTCTTTTCTTGGATTCCTTTTGAGGCTTTGGAGGGGGTTTAACTTCGGTGTTTGCAACATCTTCATCTTCCAAAGCTGACTCAATCTGAGCGAAATTAGTTTCGGGGTTATTCTCAATTTCAGTTGCAATTTGATCTGCCTTTTCCCTTACACTATCTGGGATCTCGCTTAAATTAAGGGATGTGGTATACAAGTTCTCATCAAAGGTCGATACGACTCCATACTCCTTGTTGTTAGCCCTATAAATTATTAAATATACATATAATTCATACTCGAATTGGTCCCATTCTTCAGATTGTGTTTTTTCGAGTTCAACAAGTTGTGATTCGTTGACAGCTAAACGAATTTATATTTGTAATAAAAATACATTCTGTTGATCTCCACTCCGTCAATACTGAGTTAACTTTATTAGGTTTAGTGGACGATATTTCTGAATCGGTCTTAAATTTTCCATAAGATGACTTTCTTGAGGAATTGGGTCTGTGTTCCTTTTGCTTGAACAAAGTTCTGCTAAGTTGGTGGGAGGTGAAAAAATGGTACTCGTTTCCATAAACAATGGTTGGCTTAGTGCGTAAATTTTCATCCTCCTATAATTTATATATTAAATTTTTTATACTTACTGAAGCAGGGTTAGGGTTTAATGCAATGTCAACTGCTCTGTTCGTGCCCCTACTTCCTGGGTCAAAAGAATTAAAGGTTGCTTTTATTTCTTTTCCATTTTCAAGGTTAACGACAACTTCCTTGTCCTAAATGAAATTTATGTTGATATAAATGAAAACGAACGATCAAGCAGGACATGATGTAGGCCCATCTCTCTTCGTTTAGTTTATAAAGAAATATTGCTTTTTTGTCATGCTTATATGAATTAGAATTCCCTGATGAAGCAACTGTATTCATGGTGTTGTACATTTAAAGGTAATACAAAATAATATTGTTCATAATGTCTCCCAACTGGATTAGTAAATCAGAAAAAAAAATATAATTGGGTAGTTTGTGAGTCCAAAAAATTAATATATAATATAGAAGTGACAAAACATAAAAAATAGCGTAAGCTAAGGTCAAATCATGAGAATGATTCATGGGTGGGGTATGAGTAAAATAAAAAAGTCAAGATCTGAGCCGTATTCTTCAAATTTCTCTATTTTCGGAATTTTTCCTTTATGTTTTGTTATTTGTATTTATTTTATGTAGTTTTTAGCCCATTTGGTCATTATTATTTCTAATATAAATTCGATGTGTTTTTGTTAAATTTTTTCCTTTCTTGAATTCATTTTAAAATCTATTCTAAAGAATTAGTTTTAAATTAGAATAATGCATTTTAACTCTATCTTTTGTGTAAATGTGTATTTTTTACATTGGAATCACATTTTTCAACTCTTAGTAATTTTAATTCCAGTCGGTTGCCTTATGATTCTATAAATTATTAATAATTACACTTCAGTTATAATTATTATTTTACACATAATACTTAAACTATAATATTTATCAGGTATGATTTAAATGGTTTAATTATTCTGTTTGAAAATGATTCCTAATGAAATTTACCGCCTTCATTGCGGATGTTTCAAAAACCTTTCACAACGCATTCGTCATTTTTCTATCATGGAATATTATAGATCGGTATTACTCATTTATTTGTTTATTCAATAATAGGTCCGTCCTGTTCCACCTCCTGTGGAAACCAGTTTAACAGTGCCCTGTGTGAAAAAGGAAGTATCAAATCCAATAAGTTCGTTTAATTTCATGACATTATTAATCAGATGATAAACTTGTCAGATCCACAAGGCCTTACGTTGGCCCTCAGATATCCACTAGGCAGCCGGTCCCTCTTGAAGTAACATTCCTCTAGTTTATAATTGAATTAGGCTAGTACAGTATCCTGGATGTCTCCAACTCAGCCTAAAGAGCCTAGATTTCTAAAAGTTGCTCTCCTTGGTCTTCCAAACTCAGGTTTTACACCCATTTGTTAAATTATTTAGGAAAAAGTTCATTCCTAAACTCTATTCTAAATTCCACAATTTCAGCTGTATCTCCCAAAGTTAACACTACCAGGTTTTAAATTTACTTAATATTAACATTTAGGGAGGATATTAAGGGCATATTGACTATAGATAACTGCCAAATTGTCCTGATTGATTCACCAGGTACTTTTATAATTTTAATTTTTTAAATTAATATTAATAACATCAATATATATATATAGGAATTATCGCATCTCATAAAAGGAGGAAGTTTTGTAAAGACTTGGTCAGAACTGCTTGGAAAGGCTTTGTATTTTCTTTAATCTTTACAAAAATTCACTTATATTCAGGATGAAGCGGATCTTTGTTTGTTTTTGGTGGATGTTGTTAAGCGTCCAAAGAGTGATTTGTACAATATTTTGAGAGTTCTTTCTGGCAAGAACCCTATAGAGGAACGTATTTTTAATACTTTTATAAAATTAATTAGATGTTGAAAAGTCGCAATGCTCATCAAGTCATGATACATATGAAAGTTCACTGGACGACCCTTTTCCAGATGATTTTGAAGAGAATATAGAGTCGGAAGATGATTGTGAACCTGTGGAAAGAAATGGTAAAAGAGAGGTTCCAATAGCCCTGGTCTTGAACAAGGTATTTCAATTATATAAACACATTTCATATTTCAACTCAGATAGACTTGGTTTCTCACAAAAAATGGGTAAAGTCTCGAGTTAAGGAGTTGAAGTACGTTGCTCAATTTTACTGATAATTAGGGTACACGGGAACTTTTGTGATGTTTTTTACACAAGCGCCAAATACTCAATGGGATTCACTCCACTAATTAATTTCCTTAAAGTGTCTTCTAAACCTGCACCTTGGGTTTATCCTTCAGATATGGTATTTAGTATTGTTTAATGTAGAAATAGGTAACAACTATGAGCAAGGTCAAGGTGGTTGAACAGCTAGTCAGGTTCGTGAATTCCACTGTTTATTGAATTTAGAACTTACATCTTCTGTTGGTTCAACAAGGACGTTCCTTACAAGATTGAACAGAGTATAATAGGCTGGACTTACGCTGAAAATGGTACTCTAAACATAGAAATGGTTCGTTTACTTATCATCATTTGTTGTAGGAGCTGTATGTTAAGAGTGTAAAGGTTGCCAAGATGATATGTGGAATTAAGGGGCGGATTTTAAAGCAACTACAGAAGAATGTTTCATACAAGCTGAGCAAGATGTGGAATGAAGTGGTTTTCCTTTTTGTACACGTTAAACTGAGATAATTTCTCTCACAAATCAATTTTAATTTTTAAATTACACTTTATACTAATATGTGTGTTTGAGCGTATTATTTATTACTTAAAACATTACTAATATATGCGATATTAGATGTGATTGGTGTACATTTTACAATTTCTATGTTACAAAGAATTATTAAGGTTAACTCTTCGGGTTAAAGTTAAATTCTGGCCTGAAATTAATTTAAAATACCATTGAACCAACCATACAAATAAGGCATGTTTAAGCTCATCTTTAGGGAGTTTATTAATAAATGATTCCTATAAATTTTAGTTAATTATAGTACATAATCATACCATCATGATTGTATAAAAAGATAATTTTTCAACATTGTCCGAGTCCCTTAGACTTTGATCATTGTTGTAAAAGTACCTAATTCCAGTAATAAACTTATTAACCTACAAGGTGAGAATCTTCTTGAGAGTAGTGTGGTCGTTCTTCTCGAAGTATAAATCAAATGATTCATCTAATGCTAGGCAAAAAGCAAGTGTTTTACCCTGCATATCCACTAGATAACGCTCAAAATTATGTTCTGGTGTCTAAAAATTAAATTTAAAAACGTAATTAAGAATATTGATGGGTAAAACTACTTACCTCAAGGTACACCAATATATCCCTGAATCGAGCATATAAATATTCCCAGATCAGAAGTTTTCTGGAATCCAGGCCCTAATGGTTGCAGTGTGTAAAAAATTAATAATTTACGTATTTGTGGAATCCTCGGTGTATGAACCACACGTGGAGGATTGTGAACATGATCCTGACAGTTTGGTTCTCAAAATTCAATCCAAAATCTATTTAAATTAGGTTATTATAACAAATTATATTTACGTTCATAATATTCTGGCGATTCTGATCTTGAGTAACAAATGACCATGAAAGGGTGTATTTTCTTCATTGGATCTCGAAAAGCCTCTCTAAATTTTTTTAAGGATCAACTTCTGTATACCTTATTTTATAAAATAAGCTATTAAAGTTATCTGGCTTCGGAATCAGGAACTGCGATACTTTATCGGCCTCAAATGAAACAGGATGTGCGACGGTGAACTCGACAGGCACAACCTTACTAAAGTGCGATAGGAATCTGACATTTCTTAAATTTCTAAGTGAACTGACAATAAAATGTGAACGTATAATATAATACATAATGAATATAAGTTGTGGAAAAATAATTATGTGGATATGAGTTGAATTTAAATTAATTAGGCCAAGTTACATCTGGCAGAGTGTGGTAATCATTGCGCGCTGTTCTTGGACCTGTAGGGCGCTAGGTAGAACCCTGTTTTGAATACAAAGCTGAAAGAGGTGAAGATACTTCTCAATCTCCTCAGATTGGCTGGCTGTGATTATCATCTGAAGGTGATCGGATATCTTGTTGTAGCAGTGAATGTATAACTCTCCTGGCATGTGATTATTCTCAAGGATAGTTGGAAGACAGTTGTTGCAGAGGTCAGATAGAATGTAGTTAAGGGCAACCTTCGACACGTTTAGGCGGTTGAAGTCCTTGCTCTTCTTATTCATGTCTTCTGAGTTGTAATAATCAGAATGTTTCTCCACTGAATCGTAAGAACGCGACTTTCCTTCCTTGGAGTATGAAGGTCTGTCATAGCTCTTTCCCTGAAGACTTTTTCCAGCTGTCTTTCTGCAGTCAATTGCAAGAAGTCTTGCCTCCTCAAAACCAAACCTTCCTACTGAAAAATATCTATCCATTCTCTTGCGGTTCTGATACCATGTTGCTACCCAGTATTGGTGATTGGCGTCGTATCTGACACCCATTACTTTTGGTAGCAACTTCGCTCTCCTGACCAGTTCGTTGGCTTCATCTTTGTTCTTTCTACCTTTGGATAGCATTCTTCTCGGAGGTTCTGGCATTACATTTGTTTCAAGAGGCATTTGAATGGAGTGTGAGGGAAGGACGTCTTGTTGACTGACATCAAGCATTTTTTGATGGAGGAGCTCGTGAGTATCGGGGACGTAGCCGCCAACCATGCTGGCTGACATATCAAAAGGTTGAACATAACCTAATCCATCTTGTGAATGAAGAGCCATAAGATGATGGTCGTGGTGATCATGTGGTATGTCTCCGTTTTGCCTCAGGCCTTCATCTGACATTGAGATGTATCCAGATGATTGCCATGAGGTCTGCTCAGTTAGACCAGCTTGGGATGTGGTATCTCCTGTGAATGTGGTTTCATCGTATAATGCGTTTGGATTATCAGAAAATTGGTTCACCATACCGTCGGATTGATCAATGCGATTTGAAACCTCAGAGTTAGATCCAAATTCTGGAATCGGTTGTTGCTTAAGAGTGGTGTATTCGTATTCTCCTGCTGCTTCTGCCATGGAATTCATCATTACTCTCTTTGATTTATCTCTACTTGAATAACGGGTTCCTGAGTGCCCTATTTCACTCATTTCAATTTTTAGATTTAGTTAAAATATTTCAAAATTTTCTAAATTGCATAACCAATGTCAAATAAACGACAACTGTAAAAGATCCAAATGTGAAATTTCAATAACATAAGAATTTTACCCAAACAAAATCTAGAGCCCTTCAGATAAGCAATGGATCTTTATCAAAAAGGCGCGAATAAAAACTGAAAATCAAAATTATAACAATTCACACGCATCAATATACTTGCGCATTAATTTATTTAGAGATTGCAGCTTTAAGAGTAGGGTATTAAAAAGATATTAAAAAAGATTCTATAGTTTTAAAAGTCCGGAATATAATTTCATAATGTTCTTAATTAAACATCCCAGAAATTATATTTAAGATTTGCGGGAAATAAAATCAAAATTATATAAAGTTAGATCAAGATGGAGAACAAAGAAAATGTCCTATTTGGATAGACAGATTATAGTCAAGTGAGACATAAAGGTTATAAGCCAATGATGAGTTTGATGCTAATAAATCTGAGGTTCGCGGTAAAATTAAAACTTTAATAACACGAACTAACGATGCATTAATATCTAAAGTAAATGTCGACCCCACAGGATTCTCACCCCCACATAGATTTGGGAAATTTTGCCTGTGTTACGCCACGAAATCCTAACCGAATTCTCCCTTATTCTCTTCAGAAAAAAATAACTATAGATCCTTCCTGATTTTATAATAAGCTATCCGATGTGTTCACTGTCGTCGGTGTTCCAGTCACAGCTATAAACCGCCTATATTGCAACTTTAAATATTAATTACTAGATCGAGATTTTTTCGTACTATATCTACATCCTATGCTTTTGATACAATTTTGTTATGGATTTTATTGCACTAACTTTTTGAAATTTATGCAATAAATGTCGGACTCATGCATTCTCGATTATATAGCTAGATACTTGACACATTTCCTATTATTTATGTTTAATTCATAAGAAATTTAAGATAATTCGGAAAATGTGCTCATCTAACCACTTGGCGGCCTTTATGACTAATTAAGTGTTGGAATCTCCGTTCTGTAAAATGACCGGAAGTCCCATTGATTTTATTACAGAATTGACAGTTGTGTAATCATTTTCCATTGCTTTAATTATTTTGTCCCTTATCGGTTCATTTTTGTGCAGAAAATGCGATATCAAACTTGTGGAGAGTATACCTCGTGATCTATCCTCAAGTATATCTACTATTTTAGGCCCTAGCAACCCTTTCATCGAATCCATTATACAATTTACAACGCCTGTTGAATCAAGTCTCCTGAAATCTATATCTGAGAACCACTTGTGGGAAAGTGCCACTTGGGCTGAGATCCGTTTATGAGGATTGTACTCGAGCATACTCAATAGCAAATCAAGCCCTGTGTCATCCATTTTCCCCTTCAATGCCACTCTTAGGTTCTCCTTTTTACTGGAAATCTTGAATTGGTATAAACTTCCGTTGAATGGATAGTGTTCAGACCTAGTGTTATATCAGATGAGAATAAGTATTTAAACATACAGTGAGCAGTTCTTCCATTCAGCCTCCGTTGGTCTTCCAAGGATTGTTACGATTCGAGATAAAACTTGAAAATCTGAGTTACCATGAAACAAAGGCCTCCCTGTAATCATTTCTGCAATTATACAGGCCGCACTCCACATGTCAACATTGAGTCCATAGTTGTGAGACTAAATTTTTTATGAATGTGTGTACTTACAAATGTAGATTTTAAGTTATTTGTATCAGAGGTTAGTATAGATATTGACCCCAAAATGACTTCAATTGGCCTATAAAACATTGTGCAGGCTGTTGGTGTTATTGTCCCGTGTAACGATCTGAACTCCCTTCCAAGTCCCCAATCTCCGATCTTTAGTACTGGAAACGGTCCGTCTCTATCCAGCATAATGTTATTTGGCTTCAAATCTCGATGTTCAATCTAAAATATTCTATGAATATTCTCCAAACCTTCAAGTTATGTAAGTATGCTAATCCATTTAGAAGCTGGAATGATAACCACTTAACTTCTGGGATCGAGAACCCTTCAGATGACTTTGTAAATTTTCTAAATATCCCTCTACCCAAATCTCCTCCTAAGGAATGGTAAATATTTTAAATGTGTAGCATACCTCTACAGAACTCATATAGTCCTAGCACATATATCTGGGTGGTTTTAAAAGGGTAGAACCCAAATTCTTTAGGCGATATCCTAGAGTCACTTTTAATTAAGTCGCTTATTTGATTATTAAGTTTATTAGTTATTCCCTCGTGTTCACCTAATTTCAGTATACAAACTATCCATTTATTATACTTACCTACAAAAATATCCACCAATTTTACTATGTTTGGGTGCCCAGAAACACTCTAAATATCATGATTAAAATTTTTCTTACTTTCATTATACTAAGTTCTCTGATTGTTCCTGAAGTGAATCCTTCGTCTAGAAGCTGAATACTATCATCTTTGAAGTATTTTATTGCATAATCAGCGGTTGGTGCTTCATTCTTGCTTTCAAGTGGTTCGACCGTTCTTGCTGTATTGTAGGGATTATCCATGGACGCTTCAGGATCAGGGTTACTGTTAATTGTCACTGTTTCAATATGCCTCAAGTTCATTAAAGAATTTTGAGGATGTGTATCTTTGTCATTAAATAAGCTTTCTCTTGGTGACTTGACATTCTCGGTAAATGTCATCCTTTTAGTGTTGGAATCCCCGTCATCAGAGAGAATATAACCTCGAAAAACATCTCCGTATGCACCGCAGCCTAGTTTTTCTCCTATTCTGACAGTTTGTTTTATTTTGGGGAATGATACTGTTTCACCGGACAAATCACATTTAAAATCTGAATATCTACAGTTGTTGCCTCTCGCCATTATCTCTATCTTAATTATAATACATTTTGTGATTATTTAATTAAATCATCGACATATTCGATGATTAAATAGAATAAAACTTCATGCCTTCATCTAGTGTGTAGGCAGTCATTCCCCATGAATATGTAGGATTCTTAGATTTATAGTCTACTTGAGTGAATATTACACGACAATACAACATTAATGTTATTATTTATTAATTGATCAATATTCACATTTTTAAATCTAGGACTCAATTGCCACCATCAGACTTCCAGATCTCATCCTAGTATTTAATTTATTTTATCGAATTAATTACCATTAGTTTCACTATTTAAACATTCATTATTAATATTGGAATCCAAAATTTCCAGAAGTTTGTCAATGTTAAGTTGTTTGACAAAGTTGTTTATACACATATATGTACATACGATTAGATTTATATTCCTTATTGGATGGTTAATTTTACAACAAAAATATTATTTCGTAACATTCGTATGAAGCATATCTGGAATCCCTATATTTTGTTAAATATTCATGCTAATATATGGTACCTTTACTTATTTTATAGTTGTGAGAGCAAGAAGGACAAATTAATTTGCCTTCTAGAACATGAAACTAAAGAAATCATTAGAACTAATAGATTTTAATGGTTACGTCAAAAATGGCGTGATGTACGGCGTTTATGAAATTTTCGTTTTCCAAATCTTCATTTACAAAGTTTACTGGAAGGTCAATTCCAAGCTAAATAATATTTAGTATAATGGAGAAGAATTGATTTTACCGATTTAGCAGTTTCATATAATGCTTTGTAATCCATTCTGGATAACATCTTCTTTATGAATTCCGGGTTCACCGGTTGTGACTCAACTTTATAGGAATCAGGCTCCTCATTTAACTCGATTTTGAGGGGATATCCTTTAGTGCAATTATTCTTGTTGCTATTAAAATTAATATTAAATTAAAGGTTAATTAATATAGATTTAGGGGACATACCACATCAACATATTATGAGTAAGCAATCTCATTATAGTAAGTAAATAAATTACTATTCTAATATAAATATTGTGTTTAAAATAAGTTGAATTATTAAAAAACAAATTAAAATAAAATTAAAATCAATATTTTTTTGAGTGAAATCGTGAGGATAGTGAGGATTTGTAAGAACTAGGCCTTTTGCCATAATCCTAAAAAATGTGTAATTGTTATATTTATTACCTTTCCAACTGCTAGAGCCTTTTCACGTTCCCTTCTTTTAAATTCCCTGATCAGATCCTCTTTTTTAGACTTTGTATCATGATCGTCATTTTTGCGATGTGATTCCCTTGAAGAGCTTCTTTCTCTACGTCTTCTCCTTCGATAAGAACTCGAAGAACTCCGAGATCGAGTTCTAGTTCTAGACCTAGATCGTGATCTTGATCTATCTTTCTTTCTGGAAGATTTGTGTTTATCTTTCCTATCGTAATCCTTGCCTTTTAAAACAACATAACCAATATCAACAGTTTCATCATTTCCATCTTCAAGATGGACTGTAACTAGTGGATAACCTTGTCTTCCTTCCTTTACTGTTAGAATTTCTCCATCCAGCCAATCACCCCTGAAATATTTTAACAAAAGTAGTCAACTTACTTTGAACAAACGGACACTTGAGCCCCCTCGACAAAATCATCTACAAAATCTAAGTTTTTAACTCTTCGCTTCCGATGCTGCGACATTTCTAAAAGGTGTGCTCCAAATAAATTTTTTACTCTTACTGGTAGTCTTGGCAAAACTAAAAGAATGTGAGTTAAAATAAATTGTTAAATAACATAGGTGTAAATTAAAATATTTGGTTACTTGTGTGATAGTACTTATCCTCCATGAGTAGAGACTCCACATATTCTCCCATGGTTATCTGTCTGGTCCCATCGGCTGATACTGTAAATAATTCATCATCTAAAAAATAGGGCTCAAACCAATTCCAAAGCTAAAACAATTTATTTAAACTATTAAATACCTTGTCTGGAGGAAGAACATATCTCAGGTAGAGAAATCCACAACAACGGCCATAAGGAGTTTTGCTGTTTTCCAGAAGAAAATTCATCTGAAAATTTTCAATAAAACTAAAAAGTACCTGTTTTTCTGTCAATTTCATCACAAGGTATCGGTATAAACAACAGAATATTGTTGACGGTGCTCTTGTTGCAGTTGAACAATAAGGTTCGGAGTGTGTTGCGAACTGAACCAGTTCATCGAAGACTTGGTAAAAATTCTTTACAGACCTATGGTTTTCATTAATTTCTATACACTTACAATGATTTGTAGTATTCTGAAGACAGTATATTACTTCTCAGCAAATCATTCATGTTATATGTGACGGAATTAGTCCTATAAAATTAATAATTATATGAAACTAACATTGGTATCTGATTCGCTTTGTCTTCCTTTGAGCTTGACGATTTCTTTTGGGCTATCTTACTTATTTCGTGAACCGACGACTTAAATTTTCTGCAAAACTTGCAGTTTAATTCAGGTTTTGCTATATTTTAATAAGATATCTTAAAACTTACTATGCAAGTGGCACCTTTGGACACTCTCAAGGCTATTTTGCAACATTTGCTCTTGTTGATATTTGTACATTAATTCTAAAAAAATATTATAACTTTTTTTATATTTGAATGTACCTGGAGTCATATAATATTGGTAATTGTAATATGAAGGATAGTTATATTGAGGAATCATCCCCGGTTGAGTTGGATAAAGAGGAGCAGGATTCATTAGAGGGTTAACAGGGACCGGCGGGATATTATAATTTAATCCAGGTTCCGGTTGATCAGAAGGTTGACCTGGTTGAGAGGGAACCCCTAAATCACTCATTCTAATATATATATTTGACAAATATGATCAGGATAAACAAATGAATTTAGGAAAATTATAATGTAATAAAAATAAGTTTAATAAACTAATCATGATTTAATAATAAATAAATTGTTTGTGTAAGTTAAAGGGCTGAAAATGTTAGGTTTGTGTTACGCCCAATTGACGAGGAAAATTGTAGTATATAATCATTATAATGAGGAATTAATCTTCTAAATAAATTTTACATTTATAATATATTTCTCTTTTTATTATATTTAGACTAAACTCTCTTGTGTACGTTGGAAAATATCGTAACCTCGTTAGTACTTTTAGTATTTTGGGTAAATTTTTCATTTAATTACCACAAAAATTTATAAAACCTTTGTATTATATCGAATTTTTAAAGTTTTACTAAATTCAATCAAAATTTAAATTTTGTGTATGTAAAATATTTCAGAGATGACTACCAAATGAGTCATCAATTAAACACTAAAAGCTTGATATAAATTTATAATTATTATGGGTGACTCGGTACGTATAACCATAACGGGAGATGAGGGGATTGATCCATATGCCTCTGAGAGAAATCTAGAAAATCTAGACTTCGAGGCTCAAAGGCAGTTGATAGTAAATCTTATTACTTCCATGACTGAAAATGTCAAGGAAAGGGATAGAATTAAGCGAGACAAAACAAGTTAGTTTCATTTATTTAAAATGATTTTTAGGCCACCCTCTTTCTCATATTAAACTTTCCACTAAACTCGAGTCTCAAGTTCTAGCAGTCTACAACTATCTGGACGTCCTAAAAAACATATATAGTAAACTAGTGAACAACAAAAAGAAGCGTGGCAAATATACTGAACAGGAACTTTCTTCATTCGGTGAAACTATAAAGAACTTGGACGAGAATCTTCTGAACCTAGAAAACATGATTAGATACAGGGCCAGTGCCGTCACCAGGAAGACGAAGATGGATCTCAACATAAACTCTGTACCCTTCGATAAATGTAAGCTTTAATCCTTATAATAATTTTTAGCTGCCCTCACAACTGAGGAGCAAAACTACGTGACAGAATCGATTAGGCGTTGGAACGAGCGAGACGAGAGTTTCGATAAACAGCTCCAGGAAATTGGAGAGGCAGTTGACAGAATAGGTACGTATAAGTTAATTAAGCAAAATCTTAGGTGAAGTCGCCATTCATATCGGAGCCCGTGCCCAGGATCAGGCCAAGGCTGCAATGGACGCAGTTGGTGATGTTGAAAACACTACTAAGGGTGTCTCTGAAGTTACAAATAAGATAAAAAAGCTACTCAAGAGGCAGCGCATGGTCGAGTGCTATTGCCGGTTTATTCTTGTTTCAATCGTTCTGGTACTATCTGGCGTTGTAATATACCTAGTAATAAGAAAGCTAAAACATAAATAATTTAATAAAATTCAAGATGCTTGTTTCTTTTTTACGCGATATTGTCCAATAACTACTGCATGATCTCTGTGGTAGGGCTCTAGAGTTAATTGCTCTCTTGGTTTGC
Organism: Theileria sp. buffalo; assembly: GCA_026724395.1. Lineage (NCBI taxonomy): Eukaryota > Apicomplexa > Aconoidasida > Piroplasmida > Theileriidae > Theileria > Theileria sp. buffalo. Next base: position 57,566 of record JAJHPJ010000006.1, on the reverse strand, counting down.
AGTTTTCCTTTCGAAGTTTATCAACCTCAGCTATATAAATGTGTTTATGTATGAGTCAAACCTGCAAAAACAGCTTCGGGGCTAGCTGTGGAATCTACACAGTTTGCCTTAATGGCAATAATGTACCATCCTGCTGGCTTTAAAAAGTGATCTGCATTCATAGCTACTATTCTAGCCTGATCAGGCTGAGCAACATCAGCGAAAATTATGTCCACCATTCCAACTAGCATCCTATACTTCTGTGGTTGCCTGGCATCTTCAACTATTGGTACAATATTGGGTCTCCTTTTTGCCTAAAAATTTTTATTCTATATTCACGTACCATATTGGTCAAGTCCCTGGCAGACCTGTGTGAAAATTCAACCGCGTAAACTAGACCAGTGGGACCAACCATGTCAGAAACGTGAGATACAGTGGTTCCATTTGCAGCTCCTAAATAAAGTTAAAATATAAAAAAATACCGAGATAAAGAACTTTGGATCCAATTCCTATTGGCATGTTGGCAACTCCACCAATAATCGTGGCTCCCAGCTTTGAACGAAAAGGATTCCACATTCTGTATTCAATCTTTTCTCCATCTTCGTTCTAAAATATATTTAATATCTAATTACAACATACAGTAACTTCAATTCTCTTTTCTCCGTAGATTGACTCTCCAACAACCATGTTTCTTGTAACCAGGGCATCAGATTTTCCCTTAGCTATATAAACTCCGGGGAAACGGTGAGGAACAACAACAACTTTATTTGATCCAGAGGAACCATGTTGTTTTTTCTGCGGTTTACCCTGGGCATGACGGCCTCCCTTAAATTTGTTCCCTGTTAATTAAATTTTATTGAAATTATATAATGAGTTCACGTACCTTGCCCCTGCTTATTATTCTTAAAGTTCCCTCCTTTGAAGGATTTCTTTCCTGTAAAAAAGTTAGAGCATGAATTTAGAAAAATAATAAATTAGAACAAACCTAGCATTATAATTTACAGTATTTTATTTAAAGAAAAATTTTATGAAATATATGATAAAATAAAAGGTAAAATAACATGAATGTTATAGTGCGATGAGATTCTATTGGCCATTAGGAAGTAAAATTCAAAAATCACAATTATTCATTTCTTTTTTTCACTTTAATTATTTTAAAACTTTTTAAATACTGCCCACTTGACTGCGATAAAATTCCATTAGATTCTTTGGATTCGAATGTATCTCTCTTTCCATCAACCTCTATCTCAACCTCCCCTCCATCGTTATCCTAGATAATATTTAATAGTAGATATTTATATTACAAGGTTTCCAGAGTGAATTGCAGCTTGACATAGGGAAGACATTGGATTGTAAACCTCTAAATTTTAATTTTGTACACCCAAAATAACAAACCGTTTCCGAAAACGTTATAAGGTTTCGCATCTTTGCATCCGGGAGGACAGTCTAATAGTACCCTAGTTCCAATATGCATTTTTAGAACAAATACGGCCGTATCTAAGTCGGTTAATAAGAATGTGTTCTTAAATTACCTTGACAGGAAAGGTGTATAAGTTTTGGTGCTCTGTGTAGTGAAAATGATCTCATAAATGGAACATTTGATTTCTGACTTGTTATTCCTAAATATTAATAGTTAGCTATGTAATCGTACCGAAATGTCCATGGCAATTACCATACTCACTTAAACCATTTAGAACAGTTAGTATAGCTTCCCCTCCATCTTTGGGTATTACACCTGAATGTAAAGCAGCCTTGCAAATTGAGGAGTCGGATGTATAAACCTTACTACCCTTCAGAGTTATATCCGGGTCCATGCATGATTTAGTGCATGAAATAAGGAAACTTTTGCCATTCGGCCCGTTGAAATTTTCAGATTCTATTGTATCAGAACAGCCCAATTTGATCGCAGGATTAGTGGCGTTTGAATGAACATCGTATTTCCCGGAGAATTTTTTCATGCATTTACTCAAGCATACATTACCCTCGGTTGTAAGTCGCACTTTAGTCAGGTGTGATGTTAAGCTTTCACTGTTTTGGCTACTTGCATACTGCTGTCTTATTTGCTCAGGTGACATTACATAATCATAGGCTTGAAACGCCAATATGTGTCCTTTGAAATAGTCCGAGTCAGTATCAGCCATCTTACCCAATATCAAATCTCCCTGAAATTTTATCTACACGTTTATTTTTTACTACCTGGAAGTTAAGATCAAAACTTGTAAGCTGATTAGTCACTGGAACACCATCAACGAAAACGGAAATGTCCTTGGTTAAAACATAATACAATATTGATATATGTGCTCTCTCTATGTATATATATTGTGTTATAAAACTTACTTCCCATAGTTGGAAAATAAGAAGTTTTAACTAGTTCTGGTTTGCAATTTTCTTGTAAAACAAGTTCACCGAAGTTATCGATAGAGCATAAAAGTCCTCCGCAACGTTGAAATGAAAATATAGTAGACCAATGTCCAACACCTCCTAAATTATGTTAAGGTTCATACTAAAACCTGTTGGAACAATATCAAATATGAATGTCGCATCTCTAAACGTCTTTATCAGCTTTGAGCCGGGTAAATCCTTGGTATTTATGTAATCAGCGTGATTACCGTTAAAACCTAATAATCGTTATCTTTTGTGCTTAATACCTTTCCAGCTGGGATCAGGTGACCAGGAAAACTTGTAAGGTGCCATAACATAAGAAGGAGTCATAGGTTTCTCTTCTAAATTCTATAAAATGTTTGTGAACTCACCGTTGGTTTTGGATGTTTCCAATACTTCTTTCTCAACCTTTGACATTACGTATTTTGTGGGTCTTGACACCATAACTAAGAATTTCATTAATTAATAAACTTACAAGCCTTCTCTCTAGAATCATCTCCTGATCGTGATAAGCTTAGACTTTCAACACCATTCATTGATGTTCCGTAAAAGTGTTCTTGAGAGTAAGCTATTATTACAACTATGTCGCCTCCGCTATTGTCAAGAACTCCAGAATGGATTGCCGCCTTACAAATCTAATGAATATTATAATAAATACGATGGACTCACCGATGAATCCCTAGTGTATACGTATGTTCCCTTAATTGATGCAGGTTCATCCCTAAAATTAAATGATATACAAAAGAATGTTAGAGTATCTTACATGCAACCCATTGGGCATGAAGCTACTTTAAATGAGCCGAATTCACCCTGGAACTCAGAATGCGATGTTAGAGTGTCATAACAGGATAGATTTATAGCTTTCGATAATTTTTTTAACGGGGGTACAAACGACTCAACTTTTTTAAGGTTCCTAAATTCACTAGGGTCCCCGTTTCCTATACATGATACGATAACATCTTGGTCATGGGTGCAGTAGATATCATCTCCGGATTCATGTTCACAATCTGTAAGTTTAGATTCACCACCTATAAGAAAGTTATTTGTTAAAATATGTACCATTGCACTTAAAATTGTTTGCAGCTATCTTTGTGTGGACCTGGGCACAAAGATTCAGGCCATTGAAGTCTGAACACTCCTTATCAGAAACTCCTCCGTTCTAAAAAATATAATAAGACTGGTACTAACTCTTAATCCAGAATATCCCATCTCAATACATGCGATTTTTTCTGCTTCTTTGGTCCAGTACTCATTACAAACCGTTCCAAAGCCTGTTTTGATGTTAAATTTACTTAATTTACCATTATTGTATATTTCAAGGCGTCCGGTTCCTGTAGATGAAGTGGCCCCAGTTGAATCCACTATTCTAAGCGTTCCGTATTCAAGACTAGTTGTTGGAGAGAAGTTAGAGCACTTCACTACAACATCTTCTTTGTGATTTTTGCAGTCAATTGTCGGTTCTTCTAGTGTGCAGTTGGTAATATCGGTTTCATCACCTTTGCACTAAACAATTTAATAACGATAATAAACTAACTTTCAGTCCAGAACATGAAACATTATATCCTGGAGGGGCACAGAAATTCTGATTATTAACGTTGGTACAGTTCTCTTCAATATTTATTCCATATTTAAACCCTATTTAAACTTAAATTATATATTTCTAACCCAGAGTGTTACACACAAAAGTGGCAGATTGATTATTAAATACAGAATGCTTTCCTCTTTTGCTACAATTCAATTGTTTAAATGTCAAAAATACCAAACAGTCCCCCATTTACCGTTTCTAAATACTTCTAATCTCCCAAATGATGTGAGTTTTCCAAAACCTATATTATTAAGTTTGAAAATTCTGCTTACCATCAACTAGTCTGACATTTTTGTCTATTTCATCGATACTCTCTACAAGATTGATATAATCTAAGAATTACCGTCTAAGAACATGAAAAAACTAAAGTTGTTTTTGTCTGCAGGTGGTTCGTAATCCTCAGACTTTAAGCCTGATAAATTGTTTTAAACCTTTGTAATACCTTCATGTCCTGTACCACCAAAGTATTTTGCCATTGACTGAACTATTGAGATAACAACCTGTCCTCCTATATTCTCATGTTATAAGTTAAATTTATACCTGAGGGAGTTGTGACTCCGTCGTAAATAGCTGCTCCGCAAATAGAAGTAGATGCTGGATGGAGTGAAGAACCCTCAATTGACATTAAAGGGTCGTTATTGCAATTCATTGGGCATCGTACTGTAATATTAAAAGGTTTTACAAATGTTCTACAAAACAATATACTTGTGTTCAAAATACCCAGAATATATATCAACAGCTCTGGTATTACACATCACGTCGAGTGGAGAGGTTTCATTTAAATTTGTTACGCTTGTTAGAGATTCAGTTGAGATTTCAACAGATGCTTCAAATGGGTACCCTATCCACCTTTTCACTGGGAATGAGTTAACTACTTCATTAGATGTGATTCTTATGTTATCGCAGTACCAAGGGTCGTTTACTGCGTCATTTGAAATTATTAAGCCATTTATATCCCCTACATCTGCACCTTTAACTTGGAAAGTTTGGTAAGATGCGGGATAAAATGCGTTAGAAAGAGTTTTTTCGTTAGTCCTTCCAGAAGAGCCAAGCAATGTTAGAGAAATAGTTCCATTGGAACCAGCATCCTTTTGCCCTCCAGTCTGAACACTCACAGTATAGGTCTTGTTTCCTGACAGGAGATACGTTGTAACGTGTTCGTCTTTGTTTCTAGACTTAGAAGGTATGCAGTCGAACGTCCAGAATCTTGACCCTTTGTAAACTACTATCTTCTCGCATGACCAATTTGTATCACTTAATTTTAATTCTAGTGACCTAGGGTCACCTACGTCTAGTCTATCTACTAACTGCCTAAACTGGTGTTAAATTTTCAAAAAATGCCTTCTTATTGTTCCATCTTTAGTTGCCAAAGTTATAGGATTTGTGTGTTTACCCTCTCCTATTATTTTAAAGGTTATATCCTCCCTAAAATTTAAGTATTTACTCATAAACATACTCCAGATAGAAATTGTCCAGAGGCTGTGTATACACATCAATGAAATACGTCGAGTATGAATCACCAGCTGAAAATGTGTAAATGAAATAATAAAATATAATTATTTATTACAATAATTTGGCCTTTATTCTGTACCTGGTATACACTGTTCATATCTTGGTTCGGAATCAGTTGAAGCTACTTTACACCATTCCTCAGAGCATAAAATTTTAGAAGAAAATATTATGAATAATATTGAAATTATGGATAATAATTTACAGTCCCTTACAAAGTGATTTTGAAATTGAAAAATCATAGTCAAAGGGGATAAATAATATCAATTCATTTTAAATTTATATTTTACATATTATTAAGAAATTTCTAGGAAAATATGAATAGGATGTGTAAAGAATCCGCACACACGACATCAAAGCAAATATTTACATTACATTTAATCTATTCAATAAATAATTGAAAACCCATAATATAAATAAAAATATATTTAAATTTTTAAAAATATTTATTTTTTATTTGAGTTTATCTGTTGGTGTGTACGAGTAGCCTTGGGCCGAAAAAGTTTGCTCGGATCGATAGGATCATATTCTGAAGTGAAAGAATTGATTAAAACATGTTTTCGGTTATATTTACCTGCATATAGCTGTCCACAAGCTGCATCTATATTCCGGCCGAAGTAATTTCTAAATAAAATCCATAAATCTTTTAAAGTACCTATATGAGCAAGATATTCCATTCTTCTTCAAATATTTCTAAAAATTTCACTTAACATGTGTCAAATATACCTCAAATTTTGATGACTGGTCATGTTCAGCTGATTCATATTTGTCGATTGACTTAACTAAAGAAAAATGTAGTAAGGTGTAGGTAATATTAGTATGTGTATCATACCAATGTTGTATGGGATAAGGTTTACGTGATAAAGATATTGTACTTCTTTGGGTCTTCCCTTTATAATATTTACCAGCTCTTCAACGTGTTCTTTGGTGTCATTTTTATCTATTTAATCATGTTAATTCTCAATCCAACCTTTAATTAAGACGTATGATATCCATATTCTCCTCCTTGTTTCCCTAATTCTTTCGTCCATTAGTGGATAAGCTTCTTGAAATGGATATATTAAATTTACTGGAACCTAAAATCTTTATCCAAATAAATGTGTACCATTTCATTTCTCTCTTCAGTGAAAGGTGAGTGCAAAGAATAAGCCAAGTTAACCTGAAAATAAATTTTGTTTTTAATTTAAAGTTTACATATGGATATTCCTTATTTAGTTTTTTAATTCCCGGTAAAATCCCTACTGTTGATACGTTAATTCTTCTTGGTGATAAGCCAAAGTATCTTTTATCAGTTAAAATACTGATTGCTCTAAAAACATTCGGGTTTGAAAGAGGTTCACCCATCCCTAAAAACATAATTCTAAAATATTCAGCCTACCCATGAATGATATGCTATCTATTTTATGGCCAAGTTGTTGAAAGTATAAAACTTGATCTGTTATTTCATCCACTGTTAAATTCCTTTTAAGACCTATTTTGCCAGTTGCACAGAAAGAACACGCAAAACTACATCCAACCTAATATTTAATTACAAATAGCTTGAAATAAATTATTACTTGTGCCGATATGCATAGCGATTTGTGTGTGTTAAAGTGTAACAAAACTGCTTCTATCCTACTTCCATCCTGATTCTGAAAAAGAACCTTTTTGGCTCTATCAGAAGTCGATTCAGATACTGGAGTAAGGGACAAAAGGGATCCATTGAAATTTTCATGTAACCCATTCCTTAATATCTTAGGCAAATGGTACATAGATAGAAAATTTGATGTTTTATTGCGATAAATAGAATTAAATATTTGAGAAAGTCGGTATTTTGGAACGGAATTATCCTTTAAATATTTTACGATGGTATTAAACCTTATGGATTTATCCATTTGTAAATAATTGATCCTTCCATATTCTAGATTAAGAATATGGCAATAAAATTCAACTAACTATTTATATGTCAAATGTATAACAATAATAAGTAAAATAAAATGTTATTACTAAATATATATAATGAAATTTTGTGAAACTCGACTTCTGAGAATATTGATGTTAATGTTAACACATTTATGATATTAATTTAAAAAATTATTCGCAACTTTATATAAATATTGAAGGAAAAGAATACTCTTAAAATTATGGAAAACAATGGAATAATTGCAGACATGTATTGGATTGAAATAAGTGGTGGTATAAAAATATTATTAGAAACTAAATTCAATCCTTTTAATTGATAAAAATAAATTAACGATTATAATAAAGTTGATAAATGATAACAGTGAATCTATGTGTAACCTGTATGATTATTGTGCATTATTAGTGATCATTGGCACTATTAGAAATTGTATAAACTAGTAATTTCTACGAACAAGTTGGAATTTGGTTAATCTTGAATATATCATGCCTATAATATATTGTATTGATTGGGTTACTTTATGAATTTTTGTGTTTTGGTGAGTCTCGATTTATTTAGTGTGTAGGTTTAATACATAATTTCTCCTTGTATTTTATATAATTTACATAATTATTTAAAATTAACTTTATTTTTATCATTTTTAAATTAACAACTTGTCTTCTGTATACATTTAGCTATTAGTTTTGGTAAATTCTTCTTTTTAACATTAACCTAATATTTATCAATTTTAATCATATTGATACAAACACATTTAGGATTTAAACAAAAATTAAAGTCAATTTATTCAAGAGAATGTGGCTTTCTACTAGAAAGGATCATTTGGACGATGGAGCTCCGCCGAATAGAGCTCCATGTGTCTCCTTTGGAGGATTCTTTAACAGCTCATTAAGGATGGGATTTGGACTACAATTCCTTGCTCTTCTATCTCTAAATTTTGTATATTATAGTTTTAATGGCAAAGGAGTCTTTAGCTATGATTTAAGCGGTTTGCCGGAGGAAACGAGGCTCGATCCTAGTTTTAGGTTCTATACAACTACAGCATCAATGGTTTATATGCTTGGCTCACTGAGTCTTGTTTGTTTTCAGGTTCTTCTAGCTGATGATACATGGTAATTTTTCAAAGTTTAAATTTTGTTTTAGTTGGGCTAGAGGATATCGCTCCGGTTCTAAGATATTGCGCTTAGCTACATTTTTGGATACAGTCAGCTCAACACTCCAGTTTATTTTCTACTTGTACGTTTCCAAGTTTTACAGCAAGAGATGGTACGCTCACCTTAACGAAGGTGGAAGTGAACTTGTTTTCATGGTCTTCACCAGGAACATTCACGCTTGTGCCTGTCTTTTATACGGTGTTGCATGTTATCTGTTGGAAGTGTACCATGACGAAGGTGCTGGAGATTTGCACGCATATCTTAATGGAGCGTTATTTGTAGCAACTGGAGTTATGGGTTTGTTTTTATATATATTTAACAATTTTTTAGAATTTGCTGTTTTGTTATTCAATGTTAATGGAGCTTATACGCCATTACTTTTACTATCTCTTGCTGCCGCTACCCTTTGGGCATTTTACTTTGAACCGGAGGTAACTTTTGTCTCTCCAACTCTTGAGGAAACTGAACTAACCAACGACGTTGAACAGCAGGTTGAGAAGTTCACTAGACTCACACCTACAAGCCAAATTCCTTACTATTAAAATAACCGATTTTTAAATAATCATGAAATCAAATAGTAGTTTACTTTAATGTACTTGTTATTTTATCTATATTAAGAAATATCTTAAGAGTTCTTTGGAGATGGTAAGGGGGATGAAGAATTCGCTGAATGTGAAGGTTCTTTTCCCGATTCCAAATTATCTAACTCAGTCATGATAACCTGGGCTTCTCCGTCATGTTCCTCGTAAACATAAATTACCACTTTTGATCCTTGTATGGCCATCAACATGAATGTTGGTATTGACTTTGGTTGCCAGGGTTGGTAACATCCAGTCGCCGAGCCTGGATTTACAAATATTTTCCCGCCGTGTTTCGAGATATCACTCACGTGAGAGTGACCATATACTAATATATCTACATTCATATCCACAGCCACCTTCAGGAGTAAATCTTTATTATTCCATGTAGGTATTTGGTATCCATTGATTACTCCGATCTTCAAGTCTCCTGAATATATTTATTAAAACGTTTTCTAAAATCACTAACCGACGTTAATTGTCAAAGTTTCTGGGTGATCGAAATCATCGTCATGGTCTCCCTGTACTATGTGTAGTGATGGAGAAATATCGTTTAGAACCTCTAGCATTTCATTTGAACCTACGTTACCCGTACATATGACTCTTTTAATTTTATCAGTTTTAAGAAGGCGCTTGAAACAAGGCGGTAAGAAGAGTGATCTTTGAGGGACGTGAAGATCTCCCAGAACCATGAGTAGTTCTCCAAGATCATGCTCATCGTTTCCCATTATTAATTCTTTGTATTAAATCAATGTAATTTGCATTGTAAATAATATTAATAGATAAAAGTGTATAAATTCTATGATGGGGATACACATGTATAATAAGTGTGTTTAAAATTGAAATTTTTATTCTTCTACAGACGTTTCATGTTCCATTTTGTTATTTAAAACAACCTCCTCGACCATGGTTTCATTTTCAACCTTTGGGTTTATAACCACTGAATCCCCCTCATCTACTGTTACCATATATGTTTTGTTACTATCGAAATCTTCCGAAATTACCAAATCTGCAAGTTTGTCTTCAAGTACTGATGTTATTAACCTCCTAAAAAATCAAATGTGTAATCTAGTTATTTATATTAATATGCTGAATACTATTATACCTCAGTGGCCTTGCTCCTGATTTATCATCTCTGGGTAATTTGAGTATGTAGTCTGCGAATTTTTCGCTGATTTCTATAAGGATTCCTGCAGAATGAGCTCTGTTTGTCAAGTCATTCAGCATCAACTTTGCGATTTCCTTTAGCTCACTCTCCAGGAGCGGCTTGAATAGTATTACATCATCAATTCTGTTAATAAGTTCGGGTAGAAAATGCGATTTAAGCTCCTCCATGACCAGTGCTTTTATCTTTAAGTAGTCTGAGGACTCATCAGAATCCACAGTGAATCCAAATGTATGTACGCCTTTCGACGACCTCTGAATTACATTTGATCCTGTATTACTGGTCATGATAATAATAGTATTTTTAAATGATATTGTTTGGTTTTTTGAGTCTGTAAGTTTCCCATCTTCTAGAATCTGTAGTAGAATATTCAAAACATCATGGTGCGCCTTTTCAATTTCATCAAACATTACAACTGAGTATGGATTACTTTTAACCTTCTCTGTTAGTTGACCTCCGGTATCATGACCTTTGTAACCTGGTGGACTTCCTAATATTCTGCTTATACTATGAGGTTCTGTATATTCTGACATATCTATTCTAATCAAGTTTTCCTTTGCGAAAAGGTATTTTGTGAGAGCTCTTGCTAATTCAGATTTCCCAACTCCTGGTGGCCCACAAAATAGGAAACTTCCTATCGGTCTGTTTGGGTTTTTAATATTAGTTTTTGCTCTTCTTATTGCTTTACATATATTTTTAACAGCTTCTTCTTGGCCGACTACCATTTTATGTAAATCTTCTTCCATGTTTCTGATTATATCCATCTCTCCTCTTGTAAGCTTTTTAAGTGGGATTCCAGTCCAGATACTCATAACTCTAGGAAATAAATATATTTTTATAACTTACTCTGCTACATGTTCAGGCTTCACTTGTCCAAGTATATTTTGGTCCTTTTTTTCAGACTTCTGCTCAACCTCTGTCTTAGTATCACCCTCAGTGTTGCTAGAATCGTTAGGATCTTGAACCTCATTTTTTTCCTAAATTAATATAATTTTTACTTTAAAATACTCTTTTTAATTCATTTTGATACTGTATTTTGGCAAATGATCCGGACTCGTCCATGATATCTATTGCTTTGTCTGGCAAAAACCGATCATTGATATACTGTTTGGAGTATTTCACTAAATATTTTGAGCCGATAGTAAACTTACGTGCCAATTGTATAGATTCTTGTGTATACTCCACTCCATGGAACTCTCCATATGAAGAACTAATTCCGTTTAAAATCTTAAGTGTATCCTCATCGCTCGGCTCATCAACATAAATTGGGTGAAACCTCCTCGATAAAGCCATATCCTAAACAATAAATTAGCCTATTATCATACCTTCTCGAAATATTTTTTATATTCTTTTGGTGTTGTGATTGCAATGCATTGTATTTCTCCTCTGGACAGAGGAGGTTTAAGTAAGTTTGCTGCATCTATTGAGCCATCGCCTGCACCTCCACCTAATTTCATTAATATCTTACATAAATTTCATACCTATTAGCATATGCGCCTCATCTATAACCAATATTATATCGCCTGCTGATTTTATTTCATCAACTAGTTTTGTTAATCTCTCCTCAAACTGGCCTCTGAACTTGGTTCCTGCTATCAATAATCCAAATTGAAGCTGTAATATTCTCTTTTTGGATATTTGGGGTTGCGTAATTCCTTGGGATATTCGATTTGCAATGCCCTTGAAAAGCAATGTTCTAAACTAAAATTACCTCTACAATTGCAGTTTTTCCTACTCCTGGTTCCCCTACTAATAGTGGATTACTTTTTGTCATTCTAGACAACGTTATTATAGCTCTTTCTATTTCATTATCTCTGTGTATGACTTTGGGTAATTGGCCATTGCGTGCTTTTTCTGTTAAATCCACTGTAAACATTGATATGCATGACTGAGCATAATCATCCCTGTTCATTGTTGGAGATAGGTATACAAAATTTTGTGAAGAATCCTGCATGTTATCAGACAAAGTATTTAGTTCTTTGATTTCCTTTATTTTCTCTATTGTTTTCATGGTTGTATCTATTGCTAATGTTACATCAAGTTTCAAATTCTTATAGAACGTAGAAGTTTCCTTGCTTGTATCATTCAGAACTCCTAATAAGAGGTGTTCTGTTTCTATTGTAGAGTTTCCTAGCCTTTCAGCCTCAGTTGATGAATAGTCCAGGGCATTCTTTGCTGAGTTAGAAAATGTTGGAAGGCTCTTAAACTTCTTCGTCTCTAAACTAATTACTAAGGTTTAATCTTACCGTCAATTGGGTATGTCGACTTAGTTGCATCCCTTACTACTTCTGCTGTTATTCCAAATTCTTTAATAATTTTAAACGCTAATCCTTGGTTCAAACATACCAGCCCTTGGAAAATGTGTGCTGATTCCACGCTCGGCTGGTTTGACAGTTTGGCTTCTTCAAGTGAAAGCATTAATACTTTGATTGCATTATCGCTAAAGTTATCAAAATTTAAGTACACCGGTGCGATATTGTGAGAGGTTGACCATAGTGATTCCACATCAGGAATTTGCGATATAAGTTTATTTGAGTTGAAGTTATTAATTACAAATGTATTTCTGATCTTTTCATGTTTGAAACAACGAAAATGTTTAAAAATTAATGAACTATATGCTTGTAATATGACAAGAAGGTATATATTAATAATGTTCATTGGTTATCTTTTCATATTTATTTGTGTATTTAACTAGTTTCACTTTTAAAATCATTATTATTTATAAAAATTAAAATTTAAATGCGATAACAAATAAATTATCTAGGTTGTAGAATTTACACAATGTTCTGGAATCCATATTCCAACACACACAAGATTCCACAAATTTCTATTTATTATTTCTAGTATTAGTTACACATATGTAACGGGATTTTTATACATGTAAATTCAAACTTTTTATATATTATATGTGTTATTGTGTTAAAGAACTTCTTATTTTTGAAAGTAACGGTGTGTCGACAACTGGAATATTTAATAGCTCCTTAACAGTTGATTCATCCGATAAATTATAGTATGCTATCAATGCTAGTGCTATGGTATCTCCATTAGGTTTCAATTCCTCAGCATTTTCTCTTAAATTATCCTCCTTTTTAGATAATTCTTCATATAGCAATGTAATTGTATTCCATTCCTTGGCCACTAAACATGCTTCCAAAACACCGTTATACAGGTTTATGCTCTTTCTCTTCAACTGATGTTGAGCCATTCTGAGAATTTTTAGGGCCAGTTTCCATTCTCCACATTTTTCGCAAGATTTAATGGCCAACAGATATGGAATGTGATTTGTTATTGTCATTTCCTTCTCAATTATTGTTAACACATCAAACGCTTTTTGAAAATTCCCCAAAAGTGAATACCCTTCCAATACCAATTGGCATACAACTGGGTCCAAATGAGCATTTTCACTCACAAAATTCTTCCATACATAATCTATATGATCTAAACTCCGGGTTAAAAGTAGAGTGTTGAGAATCATCTTGAAATGTACTTGAGTGAGCTTAAAAGATTTTTCTCTAATCACTTTAGTGTACATTTCCAAACACATCTGTGAATCAAATGAATTATAAGCAAGCTCTAGAAGCGTTTTAAGCGACCTTGAATCTAACTTATAGTTTTCATACTTCTTTAATTGATCATATAAATCAAGTGAGTCTGAAATCATGTTAGATAACATGCATGATTCTATCGTGTGTAAGTAATCTGTTTGTTTCAAAGCACCTTCACTTTTACAAAACTCAGCCATTTTCTTAAGCATTTCAAACAACTTTATTGCCTTTGGGCCATACCCGTTAAATGAAAGTAACCAAAGTAAACTTCTTAATACTCCGTGATCTAGTACTAATCCAGAATCCAAAGCTTCTTCCTGTAGTTTAATTGCGTCCTCTACTCTGTTACTTTTTACACATGCCGAGATTGCCATCTTATAGCTAACAGAATCAAGTACTACATCTTGTCTCTTTTTCATATCTGATATTAATTCCAAACACAAATCAGGGTTACAATTCTTTTCCGCAGCTGAAAGTGCTGAGTTATATGCGATTGTTAGAGGGGATACACCTAAAATTTGTATGAAATGAACTGTGTAAAAATAGAATGTTTATGTAAAATGTATAAATACTTACTACAAGAGGATGAAGTTTGTAAGGTTTCAATGGCCTTTAACCAGTCGATTCCCAGTGTTGTATTTTGTGAGATGGCTGCCTTCATTTTCCATACATCAGACTCTGTTAAAGGGCCTGGTATAGATTCCTCAGATATATTTCCATTATTTTGGTCTAAAGAATTAGAGGAATCCTCTAAAATTTTTAAGTCCGTAGATGAATTTTCATTTCCTTGACTGATAAATCCACTGTTTTCAGGAGGAACTAGATAAATTAATAAATTTTTACGATTATTTATAGGCGGTGTTTGGTTTTTGATAAATTTAGGAGCATTTAAATGGGATCTTTCAATTAAAAATGGGTTTAATTCAACTTTATATGCTTTACAAAATATATTATGCGATGGATGTGCCTTGTTTTGGAAAAGAAGGCTAATGTGTGTAGGAATCAGAACATTGTAACAAATTATAAATAAAAAAATCAATAGAATATGTGTATTTGAAGATAAAAATAATAAATTCTTGTATATGTTAAGCGATACTAATATTACAAAATTTAAAAACATAATATAATTTGAGTGAGTAGGTTGAATATTGTGAGTGTATGAACCCCTTTACCAAGATTGCTCAAACATACTATAATCTTGATCTGTGTGATATATTCCTATACAAAAGATAATTTATAGACAGAATTAGGTTATTTAAGTATATCCTAAACAAATTTTAGAGATGTAATACCTTTGTTTATCATCTTTAATATTGGAGGATATTCTAACGCAGCTGAGACCCTTTCCTTATCCAGCAGTTGCTTGTTGATGGTTTCTTCAGTGTTGTGTGTTCCTAATAAAAATTAATCAGTTATATATGATTACCTTTGGATATTTGAACGTCGATTTTAAAGTATGGAGGCAAACTTTGATATAACTTTACAAAGATCATTAGTCCAATTATTGATGCCTATAATTAAAAATATTACCAAAATTTTGATTTGATTTACTTGAGTGCAATGAGGAACTGTAGGAGTGAAGAATACTGAAACTGTGGAAGTATCTTCATCTATGAAAATGTTATCCTTAGAAACGACGTTTAAATCTTCCAAGGAATATGAATATTCTGGGTCCTTTATTGTTCTAATTATATCAAATATCTCCTAAAATTTGTTATGTTATTTGAAAGTAACAAACCTCTTCATCAAATGACTCAAATTGATTAGAAGGTTGAAACAGGTTTGTATTATTGCTTCCAGAGCTGTTATTAGGTCCATATAAATTTTTTACATTATCTGTTGATGTATGGATCAGGTTATATGAAGATCCACCACAGTGATCATCATTTTGATCATTTGGGATACAGGATTTGGTTGAATGTTTATATACGATAGGATTTTTGTTATCTAACTCCATTTAATAATTATTTACATAATATGAACATGCTTATAAAATATTTTAAAAATAATCAACTAAATTTTATTAAATCATTTTATGGTTGATGGTGTTAAAGTAGCCGTAAGTACAAAGAATTATATATCATCTATTTAACAAATTCTTAATTAGAAGAAATTCAGATTTTTTACTAAGAAGGCTTCTTTTTCGAATATATTTCAGACTTTTCAAGTGAGTAGAACATTACTCCCAGGGTACACTAAAAATGAAATTATCAATGTGTAAGCTTACAATCAGTGCTGCGACTACTTTACCGGGTGTTATTTTCTGACTTCCGTCGATGTATGAGAACAAGAAATGGTCTGCAAAAACCACGAGAACTATCCTCATGGCCTTTAAAACTCCGCAACATACTGATCCGCACTTTTTGACAATATAATAGTATACTGAGGATCTTCCAAAATTGGATAAAAACAGTACAACTAAGATCTTCAAAACATTCTAAAACAAATTATATGTGTGTTATAGTTACTTGTAGGTCAAATGGGTTTATTTCTTTATCTGTTGCGAATAAAGTTTTTCTCTGAGGCACCGTCCATACCATTGTCCATATTGAGAAGACAGTAAGTGAGGTTAATCTAAATTTCTATGATTAACTAGTTTACATACCCCATCATACACACGAGATTAGGTCCTTCTATTTGATCTTTTTTGAGTAAAGTTTCACCAATGACTGAGTTAAGAGCGCTCTAAGGAAGATGTAGTAGAAAGGTAACTTACCACCATTGATGCAAACATTACCAAGAAAAATCCCAGAATATGTAACGAAGTTATATATTCAGTCTGTACGTATCCACTTAGTGCAAGTGAAAATGATATAAGTGATATTGACAGCCAGGTTAAGCTGGTAACAGTTTGCTTTAGAATGAGTTTCGAGAATAGTGCCAAGAATAGAGTTGTTGTACTTGATGCGATTGAATAAATTGATGGTCCACAGTATACCAATCCAGCTACTCACTTATATAAATATACTTATGCTTACCTTTTTCTACAACTTGGTGTACAATATCCATCATTGATAGAACGATTGGATATCTCCATTTTTCTTGACTAAATTGTTATAATGAATAAGAAACTAACAAAATTGACTTTTTAGTTGGGTATGTCCCTACGAATATCATTGCCAGATATGTCGGAAATAGAAATGTGTAGGTTCCGCTCTGCAAAAAAATGAGTAATTAATCTAAGTACCGGTGTTCCTCCGTTTTTTCTTAGCAGTAGAATCTAAAGGACTTGTAAAATATTTTAAACAAACCAGCAGTGGTTGAGCAGTATTAGTTAAGACAAAAATGAACATATAAAACAGTAGTGAAGGGGATAGATTCCCAAAAAGTGATTTTAAAGAGAAACCTGGGTTCTTATAGAAACTAGTTTCAGGTTCCAAAACATCAGTTGGATAATTTACTAACGCAAAATCTGAGTCAACAACCAAATCTAATTCATCTTTTGATTCGTTCCCTTCTCCATTGGCAGGAGTTGAGGGGGTCGTTGTTACTACTTTTTGTAACGGAGATGTGCTAGAATCAGTAGTGGTTAAAGCCTCTATTGGGTCTTGTAATCTGGAATTATCGAAAGATCCGGTGACGTCCTTTCTTTGGAGTAAACCTTCCATCAACTCTTCGTTGCGAACGAAGGTTTTATCCACATCGAGCTGATAGGAATCTGAAAATTGTCCAAAATTATTCTCAGACATTGCATTTCAAAATTATAACTCAGAGATTTTGAAATGTTTAAATATAGACAACGATGAATGATAAATAAATATAAGTGTGAACAGATGAGAAATAGTTTTTAATTGTAGATTCCATAAATGTTGTGCATTGGAATTAGAGGAAAATATGCCCATGAATAAAGAAAATTAAATAATTTTAGAATGCACATTTATTAGATATTATTAGAAATT
Source organism: Theileria sp. buffalo (assembly GCA_026724395.1). Taxonomy (NCBI): domain Eukaryota; phylum Apicomplexa; class Aconoidasida; order Piroplasmida; family Theileriidae; genus Theileria; species Theileria sp. buffalo. The sequence continues at coordinate 39,873 of JAJHPJ010000006.1, read as the reverse complement.
AGTGGAAGGTAAATAAAAAGTTGTTTAATTTCATATTATACAAAGGTAAAATGTCGTAATAATTTGTAAAGGAATAATAACGATCCAAATAGAGGTGTATTGAAATAGACAAAATACTTATAAATGATGATGTGACTGATGTATAAAATTAGAGATATATAAAATAGTTAGAGTTGATTAGTTATTAATAATGTGTAGTGTGTAGGTGATTTGAGTTAAGAGAAAATTTTGATAATTTTCCTGATGTTATATTTCAATATTAGTTTTAATGTTTTAAGTAAATATAAAGAAATTGAATTGAAATTTTTGATAAATTGCTGATCTTTCATTATTGACGCCCCATTCAGATGATATAAGGGCTTGCACATCATCTAAAGGCAAAATAATCATAATCTTGAAAAATACATTTTATATAACTGTTCTAGTAACAAAATTTTTATTTTTTGTTTTTTTCTGTTCTGTAGAAATGAAAAATAGCCTTTATATGTCTTAAAATAAACAACGTCAAGACAAGAGGTCTCTATTTTCTCATTTCATTTATTATATTTGTATATTACTCTTATGTTTTACCAAATAGAAGAAAATTTTAAAATTTTTTGATATCTTAAACGTAATTTGTTACATAAGTTGTGTAATTTTTCATTTAATTTTTCAAATCTGAGCTTTTTTCTTAAGTTAATTCATTTATCAATATGTCATTTTGCTAATAATAACAATATTTTAATTTATTTTTAATAATGAAGCCTTGATTTTAATATTTTATTCGACCCTAATGACAACATCTTTTTAATAACCTAAAGGAAACAGCTGTTCATACAACTTTAATTTTTTATGTTAATTCGCCGGAGATTAATGGATACTGTAAAAAACTTACTAAACGCTTTAAGATAGTTTTGATTTCAGTAAGTGTAATAGTACTTGACATCTTTTCAAACATTATGTGTAAAGGACTTACACATCTCCGAAATTTCAGCAATATCGCAATAAATTTCAATATTTAAATTAAACCATTTAAAAATGGCAGAAATAGAAGCCGATGGAATCAGTCAAGAAGTAGAAGTAAGTAATTTCAAGCCACACGAGAATCTTAAAAACACCAATAATTACGATCCATTAGAAGAACCCTCAAATTCTATTAATACCAATGGAATAACGAATCAATTTAAGAAGAAGAAAGGGTTAATAAAAAATGAAGGAATACCAAGAGAACTACTGGGTCTGTGTATAGATATGGACTGGTGTAGAAAACCTGGTGTTGAAGATCAGACTAATGGATTTAACATAAATCACGGAAAGGGCTTAGATTATTATCATCATAAAAAAGGGGATCCTAAACATAATGAAAGCGAAGATGATAGTACTCTTGATTTAAATTCTGATAGACACAAACCTAAATTTACAGATGATAACCTTAAATCAAAATCTCTGGATGAAACGAGTCCAAAAAATAAACAAGAACGACAGAGGACAAACAACAGTGAGCCTAAGAAGGATGGAACATCTAAGGAGACGGGCAGAGACAATAAAACGAAACAGAAACCTAACATGAATTCAAGGTCTGTGTCACCAAAAGAACCTAAACCAAAAAAGGATTCTAATGTAGAACATAAGCCAGACTCTGATTCTCCAGAAGGTCAAAATAAAAAAGATAAAAAGGTTACAGAAGCTAAGAAGGTTGTGGAAAATCAATCGGTGAAGAAATTAAAAGGTAATTTAATAAATAGTTAAATTTATTTTAGAATCGTTTATGGCACTGAATAAGTATCCGTTCAAGAAAGAAACTAAACTCAAATCGAAAGATTGTATAGTATTCTGTAAAATGAAATCTAACACGAACCAAACATTAAACGCTGTGGAAAACAGTCGAGATAAGTTTGAGATGTCAAATTTTCACGTTTACAAGGGCCTCTTCGTAGTTGATAAAGTATCAGAATCAAATGAAGTTACAGTCACTTCAATGAACGAAGTTAACAAGAATATCACCTCTAAATTTGTCAAAACAAAGCAGAAATCACAAAAACCTAATAGTAATAATGTAGGGTCGAACGTAAAATTGGAAGAGTCGGGAATGTCATGTTTCGTGTTGGAAAATTTAGCACTGTACTGGTCGGGGAATAGTGTCTTGATGTGTTTAATTCTTATAAAAGTAGAAGATAATGCATATACATTCAAGTATAAGAATAAAAATGATAGCGAGAAATCATTAAATTCTAAGAAAGCCGTTAGATTATGTTGTAACATCTCAGCGAGGGATCCGAAGAAATTTAAAAACGATGAAAATGTAGAGTCGACACCGTGCGCAAACAAAGACTACTGGTGTATAATATTTGAAATCATAGAAGAAGTGGTAAACCCGTTTCTTTTCAGAGTTACAGACCAGAATCTAATAAGACAGTACAATTCATTGCTATTCAAGAAAAATCGCACGATAAATAAGATTTTAAGAAACATTATAATGTGTAATTTGAATATGACGTTTCCAGAAGGTGAAGATAAGTTAACTGATGACTTGAAAGAGTTAAAAGTACAGTTCTGCACTGTTGATAAGGAAAGCCCTCAGACATTTGATAACTCAAATTGTTTGACATGTCTCTTAATAGTCCAGTTTTTAACTTCAAATTCACAGTATTACCCTTCGAAGCCAAAGACACCCTCGAGAGTTAAGTCCAGTAATAGTTATGTGAGCTTTAAGGTGTTAGATATACTAAACCAGAAACCAATTGAAGAAAAAGAAAAAAGTGAAAATAAAACGGAAGAGAAGCTCGCCCCAAGATTAACAATGACGAAAAGGGTAACGAATGAAAATGTTTCCACAGAGAGATTGGTCGAAGGTAATGTTGAGGATGGTTTGTTTTTAGATTCGATACATAGAATAACAAGAAGGATGGTAAAGGAACTTAAGTCTTCAGATACAACAGCAGATTGCTCTGATAATAAAAAAGTTAAATCTGACAATATCTTGAAGAGAACTTTATCAAATATTTCTTCTGAAGATAAGGAAGATGAAGAAGAACAACCAAAGAAGAAAAAAACGTTGGCCCATCCAGTACAAACGACGCAATCAGTACCAACAACCCAGACAATAAAATTAGAAAGAATAACAACGGTAGTACAAAAACTAATACAAATCACAGATGGTCCATCAGGATTCCAGATTTTAGGGTACCTAATCAAATATTCACCGATAGATAAGGACCCTATGACTAAGAAGGGAAGAGAATGGAAATATGGAGTGGTGAAGTACTGGGATCCGAAATATAAATCATTTTTCATACATTCACTGAAAGAAGAAGTGATTAAAACAGGATCAGAGGTGCAAATGTACATCAAGCTATTAGAAAATACCGAGAATAAGTATTCAGATTCAGTAACCTGGATTCATTCCCAAGCATACTTTTTATTACAAATAGGAGAATATCCAGTTTTTAACCGCACAACAAAAAGAAGTTTAAATGTCAACAAAAACGAACAAAATGTAGAAACAACGCCAATATGTAAAGTATGTAACAAAAAAATAATACTAATGAGAAGAGATTTCTCAAACATTTCAAATGATAGTAATAAAAATTTTGATGAAAAAATGCTTCTGTGTGATTTCATTGAAGAATTGCAAACTACATATGACTGTCCAAATTATTTGTTTAGAAACCCAGCACATTCAACAGTGCTGGCTCTGAGAGAATTAGAACAGATCGGTTTCAAAAGAATAATTCGGATCCTTGAATCGAACTTGGACATAACCAAAATAATACTAGGAGAGTATAATAGAGGATTGATACTCCTGTATAATAAAACAACATTATATCTGTGTATTAAATTAATTTGGTGGTTTAGAAAACATTGTAATATAAAGGAAACGTTGAGCTCAAAATCAAAATTAAATCTTATATACTGGGGATTTAAGTGTGCGACATGTGGAAACCATTATCACTCAAAGTGTTTAATGTATCACCATTTGAGGAAAATACCGCCAACTTTGAGTAAAGAAAATGTAATGAATAGAGTTAATAAACATAGAGCATTTTGTAAAAACTTTAGAGTGGCAACAAGTATGAGGACATCCTACTACTCGAATGAGAACCTCTATGATCAAACAGACTTTAAAATGGATATAGAAAATGATTTCGTATGTTTACATATTTAAAATGATTTTTAGGAAAAATCCAATTTGGGAGATATAACGGATGAAGAAGTTGAAAGTTGGTTAAATGAAACCGAATCAGACGATGAATATGTGTCCAATAAACTAGATCCTTGTTTAGAGGATAATAATATGAATGCAAGTAAGACAGAAGATGTTGAGAAAGAGGACTTTAAGGAACATTATGTGTACTACCCATTTTTAGAACCGACAGTTGAGGATAATGAGTGGAACTGTCCAGAATGTAGAACCTGCATGTACTGCTGTGAGCCGATAACAGAAAGAAGTTATATCAGTAGATTAAACTACTGTTTCGGATTCACAGATACGTCAATGAAGTCATATAAACAGTTCCCACCATGTTTTGAACAAAAAGTGGATCAATTGCAGAGAAATTGTTTACAAACTGAAAAGGTAAAGGATGTAGTATGTGTGTCTTGTAACATTTCAGCACACAGATCATGCTGTTATCCAATGGTTCCAAACCTACTCTTCATAGAGTCATGGAAGTGTGACTATTGTACACAGTGTATTTCGTGTGGATACAGAGATATTACATGCGCAGATTACTTGAACTGGGGACTTTTCTTTTTCTTCTGCCTCAAGTGCTGGGAACTGTTAGAGAGGTCTAACTATTGCGGAATTTGCTATAAGGTGTGGACCAACTTCGACAGTAGTTCCCAGAAGTGGGTTCAGTGTGAAGGCTGTAAGTTGTGGATACACATAGAATGTGACGACCTAGCCAGACTAATAACAGACTGCCCATCATCAAGAAATCAGAACTACAGATGTCTAATTTGCAGATCAGAAGATAAGATGTTCAGGTGTACAAAAGCACTTGAACAGATATTCATAGTAGATAAACTTAACCAGTTTAGATACCCAGTGTCGCCAACATTTGTAACGTACTGGAGATTAGTAACCAAACCCATGAATTTGGTCACACTATTCACCAAGGTAAATTTATCAGATAGATATTTTAGTGGATTTGATAGTTAAATTAATTATAGTGTTTTTTAGATATATCAAATAGTTATTAACATAATATTTAAGCCCATTTAAAACAATGTTTAGTTGGAGAGTTGTAAGTATAAGTCGGTGTATGAGTTTATATTTGATGTGTTTTTGATCCCATATAATGCTAAGATGGTTAACATGCCTAACACTAAGATATACAAATTTGCAATAATATTTGAGAGAAAGTGTCGACAAATAGTCTCAAGCATAATGCAAATCACAGATTCTGAAATTACAGTGATCATGGATAATGGAACATCAGGAGGAAATGTGATAGCGAGAGAGAAGAAATTAATGACTCCAGAAACATCAGAACAGGTGCAAACTGAAATGGTGGAGGAAGTAAGTGAGATAGAAAAAGAAGTTGAAGAGGAACCAGTAATTCCTTCCAAGACTGAGAAGATACAAGAAGCTGTTAGTAAACCAGAGGGGCATAAAACTATGAACACGTTTTTAGAGTTGAAGAGAAAAATTGTTAAGTTCAATTTAACATTTGAGTTCCTGCTCTCATGCATATTGAACATGGATGTTAATATCCAGGATAACTCGGATAATAATGCAAATGTGGACATGGCGGCAATGAAAAACATATTGCCAAAGTTTGGTTCGGCGAGTTATGAAGGAGTACCACCAATAAGTTTTACAGAGATATCTAAGCTATTACATTCACACGTGCCATGCGGGTTAATGTTCACGGTAGTGTCCGTGGCGTCAGTGGTTGCCCCAAATTTCATATTCCCGCCAACATTTAGTGGTAGTGAAGATTTCGAGAAGCTAGTTATGTCAAAGAAACTCATAATGTTGAATAAGAATAAGTCTAAGAATCCATACCTATTGTCACTGGTAAAAAGTAAGGGCGAAAAGTTGGGAGAGTTTTATTTGGACACTCAAGAACAGCTGGATAAAATGTCTAAAATACTATTCAGATGTGGGTTTATAGGAGCACTGGATGCTTGTATAACATGCGGTTCAACGGCATTTCAGAGTTATTTGATGTATTGTGAAAATTGCGCAGAACCGATGCACTACTACTGTGCAGGATATATCTTCCCACCAGGATACCTCAAGTACAGTAAACTAAAGTGTTCATTGTGTTCAAAGTGCGAAAGATGTGAAGTTGAAATCCAGTCAAATCACCCGTACGAACTTTCAAATGTGATGGATTACAAGTTTGGAGAAGCTTTGGGGTTAATACCGACGGTTATAACAAATATCGTGTTACATTCAGCGCAAGTGATAGCAGACGCGGCAAATACTATCATGGCACAAACAACTCAGAATAAGGAAAACTATGAGTTCCATAACATTGCAATGAGGTATGGGACTTTTCTGGATGGAAGGTTCATGGTAACGGACACAGGACATATATCAATTAATTTGGAGAAGGAGTTACATGAGAAGATTTATCACCCACTCAACTCAGTCAAGTGTGTAACATGTGGAAAATCAACACATCTAAACTGCATTAGAATTTTTAGACCACCAAACCCCAGTGTACTAGAGAAGTTAAATGAAAACATGACAGAAGGATCTAGTGATAAGAATAATGATAATGATAGAGGAGGTAGAGTAGAAACTGACCCAACATATACGTATGGTACTGAAGAAGAGGATCCTGAGTCTAGTTATACTCCCGTGGAACAAGACCCAAATTATTATTTGGATATAATGAAACACATTAGAAATAACCTTAAAACTACCGAATTAGCAGTAAACCAAGATTCATTAGAACCAGAGAATAATAATGTTGACCATGTTAGTGGAGAACACATAAGAACGGATTCAAATACAAACAATTTAAGGTCAGTATTCAAGAACCTGTCAGTGTGTATGGATCTGATGAAAAATCTAAATACTTGTGTGTCTGCAGAAAAATTACAAGATTCAGTAAAAGAAGACCACTCTAGGAAACCTAAAAGACAATTTGACCGGAACAACAATAAAGTGTCAAATTATTATCAAAAGAACATATGTTGCCCAAAAGCCGTTCCAGAAACAACAGATAATGTCAACACAACTCAATATTATTCAAAAGGTTCATCAAAACAAACATCAAAAGATTCATTATCCGAGTATTACAGTACATACGTACCCAGAGAAGATGATAGCGTTTATAACACTGGCACTCCATTTGCTTTCCATGATCAGTATGAAAATCGATTTGGTAAAAATTACTGTTATTTTGGAAATAGTTTTGGAGAACATAAAATGCCATTAACATTTGAAGGCATGGCTACATATGAAGATTGGAGTACAATGGGAGAAGAAAAACAAGGTTACAGTCATGAGGAGCTAAGGCGTTTGAGTGATAGTTTATTAAACTCAGTAGAAGAAAACGCCGGAATTTCAGAGCCGAGGACAGTTTCAGAGTGCACCAACTCATCGTTCTTTTCATACGCAGAAATATTAAAAGCATTTGAAGAAAATACACAAGAAGAACAGATAAAGAAGGAAGAAGAAGATGTAGACACAGATGAATTCAACTTACCACTGAACTTGGGGTGGGAGTTTGATGGCTCAGGAGTGTTTTCATGTAGTAAGAATTGTTCAAAGAAGTATCACAACTTAAATAACCTGAGATTTCCACAAGAGTCGTTGTATTCTAATTCACTATTGACACAGTTTGACTCACTTCAGGAATACTATAGGTTGATGGAAGTTGACCCGGCAATACCAAAATACCACTTAAAAACAATCAAGAAGAATTTTAACCTTGACGATGATGTTGAAGATAGATTAAACCGAAGTGAAGGGTTATCAGAAGTCAGAGTGACAAACAGATGTATAATGTGTGGAAAATTAGTTAAAAACATCATTAGCACTTCTAACAATGATGGCCAGGATGGTAGTTCTGAAATAGTAATGTACACACTACCCCAGACTACAGGAGTATGGGCGCTGTGTGTGACATGCGAAGCCTATAGTAATTATTTCGAGAATCTATGTAGACAAGTTTCAGGTAAAAAAGATGAAAAGAAAACAGTGAAAATTCAAGAATTGGGAAATGTGGCATTGGATACAATAACGTCAGATGAGTTTTTGTCAATAATGGAGTCAGCAAGGAATTGGATACTAACAAGTCAGGTAATTAACATTATTATTATAATACTGTTTTAGCATGCAATTAACTATATCACAACTGTATTGGATGCACTGTGTCCGAATATGTTTGAAAACATAGTTCTCAGAGGAATTGTATATGACTTTCTCAGCGATGGAGATCATTCTGAGATATATCCACATCTCTACAACACATTTATTAAGTCACCAATGACACCAGTTTTATTCGCGGAATCCAAAGAATCGATAATGAAATATCATCAAGTATTTAACTAGACTATGGGATAGTTAGTTTAGATGTATTAGATAGTATTTTGATAATCAGAAGTCTAAAAACGTTTCTATAGGTATTGAATGGATCAATGGATGCTCAATTGAAAAATGTGTCCAAGAATAAATTAACCAATCACGTTGTTAGTGGGATGAATAATGAGTTGAATGAAAAATTAGAAGATGTCTTGGACTCTAAAGATGATCAGGTACAAGAAGTGTTATTGGAACCTAATTACCTTTTGGAAGAAGAAAAAATGGATAAGAAAAGGATTTTATCTAAATCCTCATACCAAGTTATGATTTCAAAATATACACAATATGTGGCAAGATCAACAAGGCTCTTTGGGGTCTATAAGGATTTATTGTCATATAAAGTGTTATTGAGGAAGTTAGGACTTTTAGGGGAAGGTAATGTGTGTCATGAATACAGTGCAAAATCAGCAGAGTTTTTGACGGTGAAATTGAAGAAGCTGTTCCATCAAGTGATAAATGGAGAGCTACAAAAGGATGAAATGTCAGTTAAATTGAACCAAAAGTATCCATACATGAGGAAACATCTGGCATACCTGATATTCAACGGAGATGTTAATTTGTATAAAAGTTCAAAAGCTGGAGAAAACTTTGATAAATTCACAGATTACGTTAATTTGAAAAGGAGTACAACATCACCAACATGGATTTTAGGGAAAATAGGACTTGAAGCAGAGGGAATTTTGAAATTACTTTATGAATTTGTTAAGTTCTCTAACGTAAATGCCAAGAAGAATAAGGAATTACCAATAAAGAGGACAAATAACTTATATAAGAAGTTGTTTCTTCAGCCGAAACCATTGCAAAACAGGATGGGTTCTACTGAGCTTACAAGGCCAAATGAGGATTTGTTTTATTCAGAATTTACAAAAAAATCAAGTTCCCCATTAGCAATAACAAGTTTGTGTGATACCCTGAAGATAGCAATGGAAAAGTTAGCTTCAGAGTCGAAAATGGAAGATTTGGAAGATTATGTTACAAAACTGATAGGTTCCTCATACTTGGTAGATTTAGTGTCAGCAAGAGCAATAACAGGAGATTTTGCGATAAAGGAAGTAATTGATTCTGATAAGTTTTATACAGATTTTACTGATTCACGAGATAAAGTAATTAAGCCTCCACTATCACATCACTTGAGATCAAAACACCAAAACCTGTTTTCAAGTGCACAAATTTATCTTAGAAATCAACAAAATCAGGAACAAAAGAAATTGGAAGCATGTTGTTTGTGTGGAGTAGGAGAAAATACACTGTTAAGAGGTTGCTTAATACCGTGGAGGAATGGATTTATACACTCTGAATGTATACTCTGGTCCATCAAAGATGTTTATTGCCCGAGAACATATAATTATAATTACGATAATCTGTACACACTGTTTGAATTTGGTGAAAACTCGCAGATGGAGAATGCGCATAAGAAAAGAGCTAACATTGCTTCAGCTAACTCCCGTCAGCCAGAATATGCAGAAGATGATGAGTCAGGAAGTGAAGGAAGTGAAAATTCTGATGATCAAGAGGATATGTTAGATTTAGAAGATGAAACTGAAGATTCAAGACGGCCTTCGGAATTTGATGATAACATTACTGAATATGTTGATGAATCAGATAAAGATGAAATTATGGCAGGAAATGCTCAGCCTGGGTCTGCAGTACAAGGTGGGAAACCAGTTTCTACTAGTGAAAGTGGTAAGTCTGTGCCAACAATAGAAAGTGTCAAACATGAGGGCGCATTAGAAACTAGGAAACCTGATGTTACATTTAGACCTGCAAAAGTGGACCAATCGGTAGTTAACAAGGTCAGGTTTCAGGATAATCAGAATAAAACTGGGGTTAAATTTGGGTCCACTAATTCCACTAACGTTGTTAAACCTGGGTTAACTTTTGGTTCTGATGAAACAAAACAAGGTGATAATGCCCAAGCTGATGGAGTTGAAACTATTGATGGGGAAAATAGGTTGGCGACTGAAAGAGTTCCGGAACAAACTAATATAAACTTGATGTACATGCCAGTGTTACCACCCGTTCTAGTACCCGATTCAGTAGTGGAAATGACATATAAGACCTCAAGACTAACAACATGTCAATGGTGTAATATGAAGGGAGCAACAGTAACATGTGCGGGATATAACTGTAAAATATCATTTCATCTTTGTTGTGCACTGGTGGCGTCAAGTAAGTTGGTGCATAGTATGTTGGAAAGAGATAACCCGGAAGATGAATTCCAAGTCAAGGTGTTCCCAATAAAGATGTTTTACACAAGAAGGAAGATTTGGTGTGCGGCATGTTTTGAGTTTATAACTGAGAATGTCAAGTCGTATCACATTAAAAGCTTAATGAACCAGAAGAAGAGTGATATTAAGTCTTTTCTATGTTTGGAAGGAATGTCACCAAATGCAACGAGAATAGTGTTTAGACAAACATTACAGTCAGTAAGAATTGTACCAAGGACATTGGATTACAAGAAGTTGGAAATATTCATGACATGGACAAGCTCAACATATAAAATTTTGAAATCCGCATATAACCAAACGATGTATAATCATCAGTTGGAACCTGAAGTATCAAATTTCATTTCGGATATCTTTAGACCAGACCCGTTACCGGATACTCCCAACAAGATTAACACAGATTATGATTACAGAAATAAATACTTTTTGTATGGATCAGACAAATTCGCCACTTCAGTGTTTTCAGTAAAGGTGCCGTTTTTGTGGTATGACGAAGCAGTGACACACAACTTATGGAGAATTGGAACATTGGCAATAATTAACATCGGTGACGCACTAATGCAGGATAAGAATGGTACATTATATCCAATTGGGTTTACTTCAGTGAAAAGGTTCTGGAACACTAATTATTTTAGACAGAAAAATGAGGAATCTCAGGCTAACTCAAATAACTTTGAGAAGCAGAAGAAATATTCTACATATTCCCATGCATCAGATGATTTTGATGGGTATTCAAATGGTTTAACGGGAAATAATAAATCGTATTTGGAGCAGCTGTTTTTAAACCATAATTCAACATTTAACACAGCATATGATTATAGAAAACATTTGGGACACTCAACAAGGAGTTACTACCTCTTTTGTATAAGATCACTAGGAGGAGAACCTTTCTTCACAATTGACCTTGTATCAGATCCGAAAACAAAATATCCAAATCTTAGACTATGTCAAGGAAGAGATTTAAATAAAACCTACAGTGCCTTTAAGGATATACTTAATGCAAAAACATTAGACATATCAGCTGAAGCATTTTTCGGGCTTAACTTACACATTGTACTACAGCAGATTCGATTTGATCTATGCTGTACAACGATGAATAGAACTACTCAGTTCTGTAAAATCGCAGCATTCAAACAATCAGTTTTAGGCTCAAGGTATTTTCACACCATCAAATAATTATACCAATTATTTACACTAATTTATACCAATTATTTAAACTAATTTATAATAATTATTTTATTTATATATATTATAACCAATATGTTTATATTTTATTGGCTATAAAATTACATTATTAGGATATCGAATTTTGATGTGAATTTGAGATTGGGAGAGCCTACGGTTAATGTGCCAAATAAATTAAGCAGGACAGTAATGTTGGAGCATTTATCGAAAGATTTAAGGGAAAGAGAACCGACGGTAAGGAAAATAATGTTTATAATGATATTAGGACCCTGAGCTGATTGATATCAGAAATAACAGAAGTAGGACTAGGAAGCAATATGATTTATCAAACTCGTCAACTCAGTATAGATACTTGTTATCAATACCGCCTGAAAGCAGACTTGATGTTAAACCCTCAGTGATTCACGGATTAGGGTTGTTTGCAACTGAGACCATACCGGCAGGAGAACCAGTAGTAGAATACGTTGGAGAATTGATAAGAGATGTTGTTGGTGACCAGAGAGAAGAACTGTACTCTGAAGGACAAGGAGGAGATGGTTCTTGCTACATGTTCAGACTTGATGATCAATACATTGTAGATGCCACTAGAAAAGGAAATATGTCCAGATTTATTAATCACAGTTGTGATGTAACTTTCTACACATAATTATCTAGTTAATACTATAAATTATTAACACTTTTTTACATAGTTATTGCTATAATAATATTAGTTATACACTTACCACTAAATTAGTTATATAATTATATTTCTACATATAAAATGAATGTTTAGCCGAATTGTTTATGTCGTATAATAACATGTGAAAATGGAATGAAGCATATTGTAGTATTTGCAAAATCAGAACTGAGTCCAGGAGATGAAGTTACATATGATTATCAGGTAACGATTCAAACTTTAAATAATACTTTAGTTTGGTGTTGAATCTGAAACCAGAAAATTAATGTGCTTGTGCGGAGCACCTAATTGCTTAGGAAGAATGAACTGATACTTAATTTCATACATTATTTTATACTTGGTAAATATTGTATGGTTATAGTAAATTGTATATAATACTACTAAGAATATACATACACTAGTATAATATGTATAGTACAAAATATATTAAATAGTATTGATGGGATCAAAGTTTTCTGAAGGCAGAATGAATACAGACAATTCCACCAGTTAAGTTTCGGTAAGAAACGTGTAAAAATCCAAGGGATTTAAGCATCTCAGCAAGTTCCTGTTGGTTGGGGAATTTGCGAATAGAGTCAACAAGATAATCATAAGCCTCTTCATTCTTAGCAACAACCGAGCCAAGGAAAGGAATTAGTTTGTCAGAATAAGTCTTATAAAGAACATTAAGAAATTCATTTTCACAGTGACTGAATTCAAGAATTAAGAGACGACCGCCAGGTTTTAGGACACGGTAACACTCACTGAGACCAGCAGTTCTGTCAGTAAAGTTTCTAACGCCAAAGCCGACAGTAATAATATCAAAAGAACAGTCTTCAAAAGGCAGTTTCTCAGCCTCAGCGTTAACCCAGGAAATACCCTTTACTCCAGCTTTCTCAGACTTCTCTTGACCCAGTTTAGTCATATCATCAGAAGGGTCACAAATAACTATCTTGGGAGTTATTTTAAGAGTGTCGTATAGTACAAACCCATTAGAGTCTTCAAATTTCAAATTGTTAGATAACTGAGCTATACGGATGCCAATATCACCAGTGCCACCAGCCAAGTCCAAAATATCAACAACCATATCATCTAAATTAATATATACAATTTATACTGATAAATTATCATTAATTGGATGGATAATAGTGAATATTAGTATATAGAATGTGTAATATGTAGAATACCTGGAAGAAAATCATCGGTAAAATAGTCTTTTGAAAGGTGTCTATAAGTCATTTTCAGTGATGAAATAACTTCCTGAACTAAAACTTCCTTCCAAACCCTGTGGATTCCAACGCTCATCAAGTCATTCATGAGGTCATAGTTCTTTGCAACATCTGAAAAAACAGATCTAACAAACTCTTTGGTAGGTGAGCTGAAGGATCGATAATGCTGGAAGTTATAAGAGCTACGCAGATGAACTACAGGCCTAAGGTAGCGGATGCTCCTAGAACTAAATACTGAATTTAAAAATCTCATCAGGAATTGATATTAAAATAGAAACAGAAATATAAGTTAAAATGAAAATTAAAATTCCTGATAAAGTTCAAATATTTAGTATTAAAATGTTTAAAAAATAATTAAAGCATTAAAATTAAAAATATTAAGTAAATTCCGCATGATTTGGGAAAATTAAACACCATATTTCTCAAGAAGTGGAAGGCAGAGATTAATGAATTTACCTTCTGAGGCTTTAGAAAGAAACTCAACCTAAAATAAATATAAATCATAACTTTCACCTTTTTCCAGCCAATTCCACCTTTATTTACTACATTTTTGATAGAATCCTCACCTGTGTAATGTGGGTCTGCAATTAAATACGCTACTTCACCTAATACATTAGATAATATCACTGTTTCCATAACATATTTATTCAATACCTTGTTCAGATTCAATGCATATTCCAAGAATAACATATGCGTAGGCCCCAGCTCCGACAATTACTGGAGTCCCCTGACTCTTCAAGTGATCTGCTATTACTACATTATAATTCCTAAACTCTGACACATCGTTTAGGTACAGCGTTTTATACATGTATCCCAGGTACCAGTTTAAAAAGTAACCACATTCAACTGTTCCAATCCAAGTGTTACTTCCAATCTTTAAATCCTTATGAGAAACGTCATTTTCCTTTAAAACTTCTTGTATCTTAGAATGTGTTGGAACCATCTTAGTCGTGTGATACTCAAGTAAATACCAACTACAAACTAGCTGTAGTGATCGGTAACAACATCCCCAACCAGTATCATTCACACCCATCTAATATAAACTTAGTTAACAATTTCTTATATTTAATTTGTATATTTTTATGTGTATAATTTATACCTGAGTGTAGTGGTAGTATTGATAATTCCCTTGAACCATACTAACAGCGGATTTTTTCGGTGAAATCCAACCAGGATAAGGATTAATAGCTCGGTGAGGCTATAGAAATGTTAATTCAATGTGTAAATAAATCTAACAAATATGTGACGACTTACTGAGACTAGAATAGTTTTATCAACGAGATCGTAAGGATTGAAAACGGATTTAAATTTGGATAAATTCTGGTTGAAAACACCATCAACAAAGGAATTTGAATGCGATAAAAAGTCAAATAACGGTACAACAGTGCCTCCAAAAGGCACATAATCTAAAGATTGAGAATTTAAACTTGGTAATAAAAACTTAAAAACCAAATTTAAACATATATTTTTATCATTTTCCTCATCTCCATTGGATTTTTGTTGTAATTCCTTATTTAATGCTAATGATAATGCTCCAGTTGTAGTATCAAATTTAAGAGTAAATTCGGACCCAAACATTTCTAAATTAGGAATCATATTAAATACTTTATTTTTATCTTTATTTTTACTCTTATTTTCACTACTTTTAGGAGCAGTTTTGACATTTTTACTCTTGTTTGATTTGTTTCCTGATCGATTCGGCTTACTATTTCTAGTCGTTTTTGTAGTTTTCTGATCAGATTCTGTCGATTCTTCTGTAGAATCATTTAGAAACAATTCTTCTTCCTGGGGATTTTTAAGATTTGACACAGTAACATAACATGATAAACTGCTAAAATCATTAGTCATAAAAGAACACAACTTAGACAACTGATCATGAGTTTTATCTAAAACTGTTTTAGTAAGGAAAGGTTCTTCAGATTGTTCTAAATTTAGTAAAACAGTGTTTTGAATCAAAAGTTTAAATGACAGAGTACAGTCTTCATAATCTCCACAAACTACAAATACATGTTTTCTACCTCTACTATCGAAGCCAAACCCCAATGCATAAGTCGAGTAAAACTCAGAAAGTTTATCCTTAATGGGTTCAAAAGGTTCTGAATACACAAGTTTATATGATGATTCATCGGAATTAAGCCTTGGCAAGTATGATTTTAATGAATCTACCAATGAACATTTTACAGTATCAGGTAAATTTCCCATTTTATGTACTCCTGGTTGAGTAATATTAGCTCCGGAACCCTCATTAGGAGATAGTTTAGAGAAGAATAAGAGACTAACATTCATTAACATTAAGTTTCTAGACTTTAATTCGGATTCGTCATCTTCAACCTAAGGAATTGTTAACAAGTGTATTAATATTATTTAATATTTAATGAATTACCCATCTTATATCATCCAATTTAACAGGTAATTTACTTTGATTATCCCCGTTTTGACTGATTTTATAACATGAAAAGGACTCGTTTAGTGAAAAAACAAGGGTAGAGTCATTTTCTAGAACCAGCAAATAGAACTCAGTTAAACCATTTAAAGGAACATTGAGATTTAAAGAATCCAAATTATTTACGTCAAAATTAGATGTAGAATCCACGAGGAATCCAGCGAATTTAAGGTGACTTGGTACGGTAAAATTACAATCAGAATCTGAAATTAAATTTAATTATTTATTTAAAAATAGTTAAAAAATACATTTATATGTTAAATTTGAGTAATTTCTGAATGAACAAATCCAATCATTCTCAGAGTCATCAGAATCCAACTTATACAAAAGCCTAATGTGATAATTGTTATTTTCTTCCTCATTTGATGAGTTTTTAGTAAATAAGCTTTTACTTAAAGATACAGTCATAATAAAATTTCTTTATTTAATATAATATAATTAATATTAATGCCTCATATTGATTACAATAATTATTAATATCATTAATAATAACTTTATGTGTATTATAATTTTGTATTATAAATAATTATATTAAATTTTTCTTTTGTTATTTTTGTTTAAATGTGATTTAATAATGCTAAAGGTCTGGAATAGACCTTATAATGTGATTCTAAAGTGTTTAAGAGGTTTAGAACACAATTTATTTAACGAACTGCAGTCTTTTGGATTTGATAGAGGTTCACTAATAAAAGCTAATAGTAAAATCACTGTTCTAGACTGTAATTTAAAACATCTTTATTTTTTATCTTATTTTTCCAGGTATTTTTACCATTATTTACACATTTTTATTCTATAGATTAACTTCTAGAGTTTATTTTGAGGCTGGAAAGTTGCCTTTATTTGAAAAAACTTCTTTATTTAACTCCTGTGAGTCCATTTCATGGTCAGATTTTCTCGGATCCAACAACAGTTACTTGGTAAATTGTGATTCTCTAACTAATAATAATAATATAAACTCTAAGAAATACGCCTGTCAATTAGTTAAGGATGGAATTAATAACCATTTTTCGAATAATTTGAACTTGGAACCACCAAAATTAGATTTGAACGAACCTCAAATTAAACTTGAAATTGATGTAGATAAGGACTGTGTTGCTACTCTACTTGTTGATTCTGTAGGATCACCCCTATCTAGTAGAAATTACAGGTTTAAACCTAGCATTGGAGATATAGACCCAACTATGGCTTGTTCTATACTGTACGACATTGGTTATTCTTCATTTTCAAATCCTCCATTTACATTTCCAGAATATGAGCAATTCTGTAATTCTAACAAATTAGACGAACTGAATCCTAAAACTTCCTCAGAGTCACAGTCTAAACCGTCTACACAAATGTCACAATCCTCTGAGCATTTGAAGATAAATCCAATAGTTGATTTATTTTCTGGATCAGGTGTATTTTTAATTGAGTCAGCCTTATATTCAGCTAAAATACCACCGGGTTATTTTAAGCGTAGATTCTCATTTCAGAATTTCCCGGTATTTGACGAGAATTCATTTAAAAACTTAAAAAAATACACTGACTCTAAAAAGCTTAGCTCATCTTCTGAAGAATGGAATAGTCTTAAGGGTAAATTCATAGGTATAGAAAGGGATTGGGAAAAACTAGACGCCTCGTTACGTTCATCTGAAAAGGCAGGAATTCTTGATCTCATGTTATTTAACCAAGCTGAATATCTTAAGGATGGCATTTATGACGCTAAGAAATCCAGTGATTCAAGTCACTGGAGTTATATGGTAGCACAATTACCTCAAATGAGAAATTTAAACCAACAAATCCAAAATGATCAGTTTACCAACAAATATTCCACACCAATACCTAAGGAACTAAGGAAATTGAGTCCTGAAAGGTATTCTACACTGTTGAAATCACTTTCAAGGGTCAAAAATAAGCATTTTCCAGCCAATTCTAAGGGTGTTTTAATACTACCGTCGTTCATGGATAAGGACCAAGTTCAAGAATCTTTCAACTGTAAATTAAGTGTGGGAAAGTCATTTAATAAGGATGGAATATGTAATACAACGTATTATACAGATTAGGTTCTAGTATTAACGGAGGAACATTGTACACTGGTCTTGGGCCATCTAGTCCAAATAACCCTGGCAGTATGCTTATCTTCGTCAGCGCATGTTCCAACGATGGTTGCATCAATTTCAGGTGAAATTAAACTCGTTTCAGGGTTAAAATCGATGTTTTTAACGATTGAAACCTTTTGTAACGGGTCTTTACTCTCCTTTCCGTTATAGTGGAACAGAGTTAGAGTGCTTAAATCCTCACTTTGGCTTTCTAAATATAATGTAGTATATGAAATATATATTTACCATGTTGCGAGAGTACTTTGGATTTATACCATTCAAGCATATTCGACCACAATACTATACCTGAATCCACGTCCATACTTGATACTGCATCTTGTAACATTTCGGGGATCCCTAAAATAATATTGTAATAGAAATAGTGTTTAATGTTGGTACCTAGAAGATTTAAGAGTCTTGATAATGATTTCACTGGAATGTACTTATTGTCCTCAACGTCTAACTTACTCCATTCCTCAACCAAAGACTAAAATTAAATTAATAACATAATTAAAACAATAGTGAATGTGATACCTGTTCTACCATTTCAAGTCTAGAAAAGAAACATGAAGTACCGTCAAGACCAAAGAGAACAGTGTAGTGGTTAGAACTGCATACTACCCAAATTGGAACCAGCGGATTTTTATAAAATGAGCCAACTTTATATAGTCTCATTGCTTCCAAATCAGTTAGAAATCCAAGCGTATTCTGGGATATTATCCCCTTCAACACCATAGACTGTGATGAATCACCTTCAAAAAGTTTATCGCCGTTAAATACATTAGAAACTGCTTTCCCATGTAAAAATAAATTCACCAGCTCCTAAATCAGATAATTTAGTCTTGTTAAATGATAATATGGATTTTAGTATTCCAATGTTATACCTGTGAGCAATGTCCAAATGAGGTAAGTAGCGGTTGTGTGGGATCATCCATATCTTCTTTAACCTGGAAAATATTAAATTCGGTGATCTTACACGTTCCAATGTTCTTGTACAAATTACTGATAAGACTAGAGAAACAACACCCAGTGGTCCAGTTAATTTCGCAAAGTTCCTTACCAAATAATTGGCCACCGAGTTAATATTATCAAATGACCGGAAAGTACAGGAATTTGCCGAAGTTAAATGTGTCAAAGGATCAACGTTTTCCTAAAATAACAATTTTTCATAAACTAAATTAGAAAAATTACCTTTAAATCTTCAAATAATATTATGTTATATGATGAAGTCTCGGTTGAGTTATATAATACATTGCAACATGATTCAACCAATGGTATGATATACAGAAATTCTACAAATCAACATTATAAATACTGTTGAAAATTATAAATAGTGTTGAAAATTATAAATAGTGTTGAAAATAAATAATTGGGAAATTATTATAAATATGAGAAGTATATGAGTAGTGAGAACCTCTGGGAAAATCTGGAAATCGCATGGTGATGTAATTGAAAAATAAATCAGTGAAAAGAATTAAGGCTTCTTCTTCATTTTTAGACTGCAGTAGGAATGAAAAGTCTGCGAAAATCGAATGGTTGAAGAGTAAACTTCTGAGCATGAAGCTTTGAATTGAGGCCAAAACTCCACAACAGCCATTATTCATCTGAGTTAAACCCCAAAATAAAACACTGTTTTGGTCATTAACAAACCCTTGATTACACCTATAAACTTTATATACACTTAACTAACCAGGCTCTTATTTCATGGTCTAAAATTAGCCGAGATGAGTCATTGCCAAATAAAAGTGTTAAAAGATCAGATAAAACCTCGTTTGAAATAGCGTTAGTAGAGCCAACAGTAGTTGACTCGGGATTAAAATCTCTGTGAGTTACGTTTTTTGGAAACCTTGATGAAACGGCGGAATCATTTAATTCGTTAATGTAATCTCTAAAATAAAATAATAAGATGTCAAGTATTTGTGTAGGATCAAAAGCATCATCTGGGCCTTTGGAACTAAGATTTGATAAAAAGTATGTTCCTAAAACACAAATTATCTCATATTATCTCAAATTATCACAAATTTACTCAGTTATTTGATAATAAATTAATTTTATCATACCGTCTGGATTAAAATTCACGTAAGGAGAGCCTGAATTATCCTCTCTATCATCATTTCCTTCTAAACAACGTCATTTACAATATAATAATTATTATTATATAGTTTAGGTGGTAAGTGGTACCTCTGTAGTCTTGAAGTGACTGTTTAATGGCTTCATTTAAATCTTCATCGAAATTGGAATCTTTGTCACAGGAGTTCGAGTCATTATATTCATAAATATCATCCATTGATGAATCAACAGATGAGAATAGGATTCCTTAGCATGTTAATAAATTAAATTAATTCTTATTAAAATATATATTCAGAATTTATGAGTTAAAATGAATGTGTTGAGTAATTAGAAGATTTAAATTTGTGCGTATTGAAATTGGGTCACTCGCTAGTTTACACATTTTAGATAAAATTTACTATTATCAATTAAAACTAAATTTCCTTATAGTTTAACTTATTTACAAGACCAGAAGCTGTGGTACAAATGATATCCTTTGAACTCGTCCACTGCGTACATGTTCCTCTATCAGATTCCTCTCCATCCTTGAAATTCACCTATAAACAACATTATCCCTCGTTATAACACTATTTATATTCGTAATAGTATGAGTGAGTTTAATTATTGGTTACAGTTTGGAGTGGAAATTTGGGTGATCTGACGTCTAGGAGAATAACACTTCCATCAAGAGAAATCGATGAAATAAGATTATTGCTTGGATTCCACGAAATATCACTCACTAAACGGTCAAATTGCATTGACTGTGACACTTTGGTGAAGTTATAAGAATCTTCTTTTGCAGAGTTGAGACTAACAGAAGTGTTTTCAGAGTTTAAATCCCAAATTGAAAGACTTCCCGAAAGAGTTCCAGTACATGCCATAGTTCCATTTGGTGATATATCAAAACAAGTTACAGGCTAATGTAAAGTGATAAGGGGATTGAACTTACATTCCCAGTGTTATGTGAGGAAATTAAACTCTTTTTTTCAATATCCCAAACACATAACTGCCCATCAATTGAAGATGATAACAAAGTCTCATTTTTATAAGGATAGAATTTGAGTCTCTAATCAACAATATTGAGTAAGTAATCTTACTGTTATGGGTTTTGTATGATGTTCTAGAGATCCCAGCTGAGTTAAAGTTTGAGTCTCATGTAATGATCTAAGATTCGGTTAATTGAGGTAAATTACCTTTTTCTCGACTTTGAAGTTAATAATTCTTCGTCTGGCATTTCAACCTAAGATGTCAATTAGCTGATTATATAATAATTTTATTATGTATTTGTTACATTTTGATATAGTGTAATCAAATTATCGTAACCGCCAGATGCTATAACTTTACAAGAATCCTCAACTGTTACTGAATTTACAGTATCAGATACTCTAAACGAATTTATTAACTAAATGGTATACGCGTTGTTGGAAGCCACTAATGTGTTTAACGGCGTTTGAACCTTCGAGTTAACGTAGTATACCTCAACTAGACCATTAAAAGTGCCACAAATAAGCTCACAAAAATCCGGATTCGACCTAGTAACTTGTTATTATAGTTAAATTTACTTGTTGGTGGTAATGTAAATTGATGATTTTGAGGACTCATTTGTGAAATTATGGACTTTTTCCATTGTTTCTGATCTATATAATGACACTTTTCCATTATAACAGCACACTGCTGATATGTCTAAAAATTAATTTAAACCCAGGAGAGTACCTGAAAACTTATCATATGAGAGGCCAGAAATCCAATCATCCAATTTGTCAAGAGTATTCTCAGATGGCTCACTTATAGTCAATACATATAACACCTCAATTGTACTTTCAGATTGAATATTAAGTTCTTCCAATACTCTAAAAATTGTTATACGATGCCAGTTAAGTAGAATGGGTATGAAATTACTCGGAAACGGTAGTACGGAGCCGATTATTATGAATTATAATATCAAAAGAAACTTGATTTTCCAAGTTTAGTAACTCATTTATCATCTAAAACAGTAGTTAATACATGAAATTTAATAGACCATTTAGTGATTAAATACCTTTGATAATGAACTTCTGTCCATGTCAGTGGATATGAGAAAGGTGTTATCCTCGAGATCATATTTTTCATCAGATCCATTGACGAATTTGGCATAAATCTCTTCAACTGTCATCTTCTTATGTTAAATATGGAGAATTTAAATATTTTAAAGATTTACAGATCATAATATAGGAATCAAGTTAGTGTAGATTCTACAATAAATTAATATTAAAATAATATTTTTACAAATTAAACTACATAAACTGGCTGATAACCAGTGAAACAAAGTTAACCTGATGAAACTAATTATTTTTATTCTAAAATTATGAACATTTTAGTCAAATGTGTATGGGGAAATGAAATTAAATTTCTTTACTAAAATATATAATTTATTTCATAGTTTCTTGTATTAATAAATATTTATTTGTTTTGGTTGTGATTTAATCTGTTTTGTAGTTAAAATTGCTGTGATATGACCGATTTTAGCCGTAGTTTGTAAATTGTATAAACAGCCGATGTCGTTCTAAAGTTTAAATTAATAATGTTGATTTTAGTAATATTGTAATGTAGATGGCTGGTTGAGTGGTTATGACTCATTACAGGGATTCGGCGTATTTTTCAAAGTTAATATCGCTAGAGGGCATACCGAAGGAGTTCCTCCCGAACCTTGACGACAACGATTCTGTAATAAGCGATCCTCAGTTTACAAAGAATGAAGATGAATCTGAGAGAGAAGTTAACGACGAGGCCCAGGAAAAGGAAGAAATTGTAAGGAAGACAGTGGAGCGGAAGTTAGAGTGGCCACTTTGTTGTTGGATTTGTAGGCAGCCAATAACTAAAAAAAAGTCATATATTATCTGCACGGACTTGTGTAAGAGATCGTATCATAACAGATGCCACGACTTTATGAAGAATTACTTCCGCAGTATCTACGACAAAGTTATCGCGAACAAGAAAACTTCACCTAATAATAACATCTCAGAGTTCAATGTTGATCTCTCTTACTTAAATGATGGCTCTGTTTTCACCTCTGATCTTGATCCCAAAGTTGAAACTGATGACGTAAATTGTAATTCGGAGCATTCTCTCACTACCGATGATTCACACACTTTTATTGATAATTGGAAGTTTTACAATACTACTAACACTGGGAACTCTACCAACGATGTTAACCCAGGGAACATAGTGAGCACTCTTAATGATGATGAACCGAATGTAGAAGATAATATTAGTGTTGATGGTGGAAGGGTTGAGAATGCTGAGAGGAAATGTTTTTTTTGTTCAATATCACACATTGGCTGTAACGGTTGTAGGCAATTCTTTGTGCCAAAAAACTTAGTAAAATGTTGTATTGAGGAGTGTCCTACGTTCTATTGTTATCCCAATTGTTTGTCTAGGACTAGGATAATAATCCCAGATAAAAAGGTGATTGACATAAACATGAGCATGTGTGGTCATTTACACAATTTAATAGATGCAAACGGCCGTCCTAAGTTCATTTGTCACTCTCACACATGTTGGAGTTGCTATGACTGTGACCGTTACTCCTACTACTGGGAGTCATTTTGGCGTAACGAGTATGGAAAAGGGAATAATTCGTCCCTAGTTTCAGCGTGGAATACGCTGAAAACTTCCTGTAGAGGAAAAGTTGAATCTTCTCACTTTGCGAAGGGGAAGAAAATAGCGAAACCACAACGTTACCCAGATGTTAGAGGGTTTAAAACATTTATCCAGTCAAGATCATACTCGATGTTTTCCAATAATTCGGATGATTTATATGACTCATCAGATGACGACGAGGAATATTTCCAGAAAGGACCCTCAAGCGTACTTTTAAAGTGTATTAGATGTGACAGGACTTGGTGTACTCACTGTGTTCATCCAGATGTTCATATTGTTCCAAAGTCTGGGAAACAAATTGTATGTCAAGATTGTATTCATGTGCAGATTGGGTGTACGTTGGCACAAAACTCACGTGATTCAAGTAATATGTCGAATATTGTAAAGAGGGAGTGTATTTATCCTGTGATAAGACTGGATACGAGTGTGCCTACAGAGATATTCACACAGCTAAAAAACTTCATAACTGAGCATGCGAATTATGAAAAAAAGTTAAATTTAGAGCCGTCATTTATATCTAAGCACCCAGCGCAAGACTCTGATGATGATTCACAGTTACTCGATTTACATAAATCGATTCTACAAAGAGCTAAATCAAGACGTAGTAAAAAGGGTGACTCTAACTCCAGTGTTAAATCGTCCCAAAACAAATCAGCTCAACAGAATAAATCCACTCAGCCACCCAAACCATCGAATCAGAATCAATCAAAGTCAGGACAACCGTTGTTGAAGCAGTTTGGTGTTTCTAAGGAGTGGAATAATATAATAAAACACTCCGATGAATCTGTACTAAGTAAGATTTCAAGTGAGTTTAGATATGTGACATCGAATGTAATAAGCGCCGAGAATAAAAAATTAGTAGTAGCACCAGAGGCTGAGATGAAATGTCACTGTGAGAAAAAGTGCGGGTCAGATTGTAGTAATGTCATGAAAAACATTGAGTGTACTGTGAAGAATTGTGGATTAGCTGATGTAAACTGTGGTAACAGGCGATTTGCTCATTTTTCAGGTCCAAAACTGAGTCTTAATTATGTTGATGGCAAGGGTGTGGGAGCCGTGGCTACTGAGGACATTTCTGAGGGAGAATTGGTTTGTGAATATGTTGGTGAAGTAATTTCACAGGCTGATTTCCAGCGTTGTCTGGCAAGTGCGAGTTTTGCAGAAATCGATGACGGGAATCAGAGCCACTGGTACGTCATGAAGATACAGAGGGACACTTACATTGACTCAACTCATGTGGGAAACGTTGCCAGGTTTATTAATCATTCGTGTGATCCAAATTGCGCTAGTGTTCCAATCAACGTCAGGGGCACTTACCACATGGGAGTATTTGCTCTGAGAAAAATTAAACAGGGTGAAGAAGTTACTTATAATTATGGCTTCACATCCAAGGGCGTTGGAGGTGGGTTTAGGTGTAGATGTAGAGCTAAAAACTGTAGAGGAATTATAGGCTCACAACTGGCACATTCACCAGAATCGCTCATGAGTATTGAGGCTTCTAAATTCTCAGGAGCTGAAGCTGATGTACTATCACAACTAACCACTGACATGTCGTCACTAACAGTTGCGAATAAGACCCAGTCACTAAAACAACAACCTTCACCATTGGATGTGCTGAATGGAATTTGGACCTGCGGCGACTTGCACAGATATGAAAAAATTGTGGAGATCTTAGATAAAATGAATAGTGGCTCTTTGAGTAATCCCTTGAGATATTTGTTAGCGGATAATGCCCACGTATCAGAGGCGCAGTTTAACTACGTGAAATTGCTTACACTCAACTCAATGTCATTTCTGGATTTCGATATTGCAAATACCAAAAAAGTATTTTCACACCTTTAATATTGTTTTAGTTCGCCACTAACGTACCTTGGGGCTTAATAGCCATGGGACATAAAGATATTTCAACACAAGTGGTAATCATCTATTCAACCCATTAATTATTTAACTATTTAGTTAATTATTTAGTTAGTTAGTGAGTTATTTAGTTAATTATTGAGTTAATTATTGAGTTAATTTGTTTATTGATTGAATTTGTGGATTATGTAGTCGATGGAGTCGAGTACTGGATTTTTCGATTTTTATCAACCTGCAAAACGTTTCATACAAATTTACGTAACATCATTAACTATCATAATTATCTCTAACAGTTAATCATATGAATATTAATTATTGAGTACATAATTTATCTGTTGGATTGTGTAGTCGATGTTATTGGCTGGAAAAAGATCAGGAAAACAAGCCTGTGAAAATATACAAGATCTCATGGACTTAACTTGGGGTGGAAATGAAGTATCCAATACTCTATTACTATACTACTATTATACTATTACCATATCATTACCATACTATTAGTACATAGTGAATGATGATGTGTAGAGTTGTTCGGCATGTGGAGGATATGGAGATTGTAAGTGGTGTGATAGATGTGGAGACGTGTTACATGACGATAACAACTGCGGTGACTTCTACGTCAACAAAGAAGGATACAACACCTGCACCATGTGCCAAAACTCAGATCACAGGTACTTTTTACACTATTCTATTATTCTCACACTATTCTATTCTCATACAATTCTATTATTCTTACAAAATTCTATTATTCACACACATGTAATAAAATTGTGATAATGTGTGAATTTAGGTATAAATGGTACTTATCGAGTAATATTGAGAGGGAAAGAATGGCAATGGAGTTGTGGTCAATAAGAATGAAGAAGAAAGTTGAGGAGCATTTCCAACTGTTGTCGGAGCTGTGTAACAGAGAACCCAGGGGAAAAAGTAAAGAATTAACAGGAAAAAAGTATGAAACGTTGTATGTGGATGAAAAAAGATTATTTTGTACCGCAAGTGAATATGAATTGTTCAAAAAAAATCCCAAACTGTATTACGAGTCACAGGAAAAGGAGAAAAACTACTCCCTAGAATCAATGACCACATTTGAATGTTATACCTAACCTTTAAATATTTATACATTAGAAATGAGCGTAAATCGGTTTAATACACATTTTTGAAATTTTTAGTAATTTTTAAAATTTTTTATATAAAATGAGATAATATAATTTTTTACATTTTTAAACATTGAAATTAGGTTATTAGGGCTAAAATAAGAGAGAATCATGAAAATAGTGATGGTGTAAGGTAGAAAGAATATGATCTAGACAGTAAAATATTGTCTGTAAAATAATTAATTTCATTATTTTAATTAATAATAATATTTTAAATTAATTGTAGCATATTTTTATGTCATTATTATGTAATTTTTTGGGTGATTTGCTAAAATGTGTAGAATGTGGATTTGAAACGATTTAAAATTTATTAAATAAAAATGGAGAGAGTTGAGAGATCTCCAAACTGGACTACAAATGGGAAAAGGTGTGGATTCCTGTATAACGTAGTGGTAACAAATGTAAAGGCGTCGGTGGATTTGAAGAGATCAGTAGAACTAAAGAAATCAGTAAAATATTCATCGAGTCAGTCAAGAGATGAAAAGGATTCTGACAACTTTTATAGTAATAAATCAGGTTTAAATGTTGAGAGTCAGTACAACTCGGCTCTTACAATGCACTTTGTGTCTGAGGATGGGACTGAGTGGAGTACTTCATTGATATACTCGCCGTACTTTTACATTGCTGTTTTACGTGAAGAGTTGATGGATATTGCATTACAGTTTCTGTATAATAACTTTAGAAGTCATTCGATTGGTCCAGTGTTACTAGAACCATGCAGACGTATAGACCTGTCACTTCCGAACCATTTGGAGAAAGTTGACCCGGTTGAAGGTGTAAGTAAACATAACTTGGCAAAATTGATTAAAATCAGTTTTAAAACTATCGATCAGCTGGAACGAGGACGTGACATGATAATATCACTGAAACGCCAATTTGAAAAGGATAATCAAATAAATGAGTCGAAAAATGAATATGACGAATTTGACGAAGATGTTTTCACATCAAATTATCAGTCTAAAACACAATATGACTCATTTAACACTGTAACAAAGGACACTGAGATCTCAGTAGATGGCATAGGATTAACTCAAAAATATGCGTCAAACTCAGTATTAAGAATCATTGGTGACTTGTATGAACATGACGTATTATATATAAATCGAGTTTGTATAGATTTGGGGATAAGATGTGGAACTTGGTATGAGGTCAGACGTGAGGATTTTAGTGTTTCAGTAACACCTTTGGAAAAGACAAGTGTACCGCCACTTAACGTATTTGCATGGGATATTGAGTGTTACAAATCACCTCTTAAGTTTCCTGATATGGAAACTGATGAAATTATGCTAATCTCAGTCATGTTCAACGGTCAAGGATATTTAATAGTAAATCGCACAATAGTGTCAAGAGATATTGAAGAGTTCCTCTACCAGCCCAGAGAAGACATTGTAGGAAACGCTTGCTTCAAAATTTATAATGAAAGAACTGAGCGGGACTTGTTGATGAGGTTTTTTTATCTAATAAACTACTTGAAACCACATATATTTGTAACATATAACGGAGATAACTTCGATTTCCCATATGTAAATCGTAGAGCTGAGATTAACGGCATTCACATGAACAAGGTGTCAGGATTACATTTGTCAAGTGAACTGTTTCAGCATAACTCGATTTTAAACATGGACTGCTATAAATGGGTAGAAAGAGATTCTTACTTACCATTCGGGTCCAGAACTTTGAAACAAGTTTGTAAACTAATGTTAAAGTACAATCCTGTGGAAATTAATCCTGAGGATATGGTTCATTTAGCCCGAGTTTCACCTCAAAAATTAGCAGTTTACAGTGTTTCAGATGCTGTGGCAACATATCATTTGTATATGAAGTTTATTCATAATTTCATTCTGGCACTTAGTTATATTGTACCTCTAGCACCAAATGAAGTGTTAAGACAAGGTGCTGGAACACTATGTGAGAATTTACTCATGGCGCAGGCTTACGCTAATAATATTTTATTTCCAAATAAACATATCCAGAAGGCGATTCGGTTCTATACAAACCCTGAGACTGAACGACAGCACTTAGTGTATGAGAATACGTATATTGGAGGTAGAGTTGAGAGTCTAAGGTGTGGAATTTTCAGAGATGACCAGGCTGAAAATTTTGAACTCTCAGGATCAACTTATGACGATCTCATTAATAACCTGGAGAATTCACTCATCTACTGGGCTAAACATTCGAATATTATTAGTACTATTGATGGTGATACAGGAGTTGAGGAAGTTACTATGGAAAACTCGCAATCTACTGGTGACGACATGAATAATAGTGTTTCTCGTGGTAAAGATACTAATAATAGTGTTTCTGGTGGTAACGACATTAATAATAGTGTTTCTGGTGGTAACGACATTAATAATAGTGTTTCTGGTGGTAATGACACTAATAATAGTGTTTCTGAGGACAAGGCGGTAGGAACTCCGTCAGCAAGGCTGAGGAAGATATTTTCGAGATTTGATAATTTTGATCAAGTGTATAAGGAAT
Organism: Theileria sp. buffalo; assembly: GCA_026724395.1. Classification (NCBI taxonomy): domain Eukaryota; phylum Apicomplexa; class Aconoidasida; order Piroplasmida; family Theileriidae; genus Theileria; species Theileria sp. buffalo. The sequence goes on along the minus strand of JAJHPJ010000006.1, from coordinate 10,360 downwards.
TGTGGGTCAGATTGAGTAGGTTAAGAGATGAGCCTACGGTGAGGACATTTCCACGAATTTATCACTTAGACGTAGGAGCTATGTATCCAAATATTATTATAACACAGCGTCTACAGCCTACAGCGATAGTTGATGAGAAGTTCTGTGAAAAATGTTCTTACTATTCTGAGTCTGACCGTTGTCAGAAGCGAATGAAATGGAAACAACGCCTTGAAATCTCACCTGTAGATAAGAGTCAGATTTTAGTGGTGATGCAGAACTTAAAGGCTCGTACGTACCAGCCATCGGAACTGTCATATCATCACCATGAGGAAGCTGCTGAGGATTCTGAAGCTGATAGTGACACGCCAGAAAATGAGCCGAAACTGAAATTACGCACGTGGGACCAGCTTACAGAGCGTGAAAAAGGCGCACATTTGCAACGTGCAGTAAAGGCCTGTTCACAGAAAATTTTTAAAAAAACGCGCATATACAAGGAGGCAGATGTCGAGAGTATCATCTGTCAGCGGGAAAACCATTTCTATGTACAAACAGTACAAACCTTCAGAGATCGTCGTTATGCATTTAAACACTTGAAAAAAGAAGGTGAAAACGAGTTAAAAGAGTTACTTAAAAATAATTGTAATGACCCGGTCCTCATCAAAACTGTGCGAGAGAAGATATTAATTAATGACTCACTCCAGCTGGCGTATAAATGTATCTTGAATAGTTTCTATGGATACGTAAAGAGGACAGGCTCAAGATGGTATAGTATGGAAATGGGCGCCATTGTGACATACACCGGCGCCTCAATCATCGATTCCGCTAGAAAACTTATTGAGAAAATTGGCATCCCAATTGAACTTGACACTGATGGGATCTGGTGCATGTTACCAGATATCTTTCCAGCCGTTCTAGATCTCACATATACCGTTACCACTCCTGAAGGTATTATCACACTATTATACACAATAATAATTATTATTATACTTACCAATGATATTAGTTGATAATAATACTTACTAATAATAATAGTTACAAATAATAATATTAATTGATAAATATGTGTAGGTGAGAAGAAAAAGAGTGTGGAATTGGAATATATGACTACGGTGTTGAATATGTTAATAGCTGAGGAGTGGACGAATGAGCAGTATTTGGATTTGGAGGAGTCGGGGCGTTATGTGACGGTGCAGAAGAACGAGATTTTCTTTGAACTTGACGGCCCATGGCATGCAATGTTTCTGCCAGCATCAGAAAAGTCCGAAGAACTGTTAAAAAAACGTTACGTGGTTTATAACCATAACGGCCAAATAGTTGAGTTGAAAGGTTTTGAGATAAAAAGACGTAGTGAAATGAGGATGATTCAGTTGTTTCAGGAGGACATTTTCCCGCAGTACTTGATGGGCCAGACTAAGGAACAAGCGTATCAAAATGCAGCAAAAGTGGCAGTTTCATACCGTAGAATACTTGATACCAGAGCCTCAGATTTAGCTGACGATGATCTGTTTGATTTATTATTGTCAAAGAAGACTGTCAGGAAGCCTGTGGTAGAACAGCCGCACCAAAAGTGTTTTGGCATAACATCGGCTCGTAGACTCTCGGAACTGTTCAAAAACGACACGTACTTAAATGATTCAAATTTGTCAATGTCATTTCTGTTAGCGTCACAGCCGTCAGATGCGCCAAGAACTGCACGAGCAATACCAATTCAGACGTTTAAAGTGGATAAAACTGTACGGTCACAATTTCTGGCTAAATGGCTTAAAATTCAACTTTCCACAGCTATGCGCATGTCAACTCGGGATATTCTCGACTGGAATTATTACAAGGAAAGGATAGATACGCAGATATTGAAGCTTGTAGTTTTACCAGCAATTATGCAAGGATTAGTTAATCCCGTACCACAAGTCGAATTACCCAAATGGGTTAAACGCAAACAATCCATTCTAGACAATAAACATCATACCATCTCTTCATACTTCAATATAACAACCAAACACACTAATACTGTTAATGTTAATGGTGTCAATACTAATGGTGTTAGTGTTAATGGTGTCAACAATATTAATAGTGTCAATGTTACTAATGGTGTTAACACTGTAAACACTGTGAATACTATTAATAGTGTGAATAATGTGAGAGAAGAGGTGATGGATTGGTTGGATGAGTTGAAGAGGCGTTGGATAAAGAGTGTGATAAATTTTAAGAATATACAGAAGAATACGTATAATAAGATAAATTATAACTTATATAAAGAGTTGAAACAGAAATTATTAAATAATAAAGCACATGGATTAGATTTTGATGATTACTATTCACTCTTCACTGAAACCTGGCATATCCTCGATTTCGCACTAGATCCCACTGTAACTTACAAAATTACTCAGTTACACATTTAGATTAGTGTGTAATAGTTAAATAAATACTATTATTGTTATTAGGACTGCGGATATTTGAATTGTAAGGTCTCGGTATATAATAAGCCGGTGATATTAAATGTGAGAATAGAACTATGGCGTAAATTATACGTTAACAGTAGTACGGAATTTGAAGTCGGACCTGATCAAAATGTCCACACGAAGGAGCTTAAGGATAAATATTTCCTACCGAGAGGTGCGAGTCAGATGCGATTAACTGAAGTGGACATGAAGGAATCGTATTTTACAAAGACTGTTAAGAATTCTATCAACTCAATCTTACATAAAACCGTTGAAGGCGTCTACGAGTCGAAAATACCAGTCACTTTCGATTTCATCAGTAAAACCGGGACCATGATCAACATACGCAATTCCTCTCCAAACAACGGTATTCTTCATCCTATCCCCTTTTTATTCAATTATATAATTATTTTACATAGTTATATGGTTAACTATATCCCCTATTAACTAAGTTATATAACCAAGTTACATAGTTAATATGGTTAACTCTAGTTACATATGATAAATTGAGTTATTATAGTGTTGAGTGATGGTATGGAATTTAAATCGAATAGTATAAGTTCTAACATCTCGTTGCAGACGGTGGATTTGAATTATTTCAGTGATTTCACCGTAACTTTTATTCACATCTTTCAATCCATCGATAATGATACCAAACGTCGTAATAGGTATATAATATATTATTATTATTATATTAACTATACTATTGTATAATAGTATTATACTATAATTTTATGGTTAGATTTTGTATGATTTAGGTTATTTGTGGGAGTGTATAGTAGAGGAGATCAATATGTGAATAGGATATATATAGCAGGTCCAGCAGTATTAAAGAAATACGATGAACAATTTTCCGACATCTCAACTCCAATTCTACAAAAATATAAAGAAAAATGGACACAATCCAATGTAACACATGACTTATTCAGTTAATCAATACTAATTAAATATTGTGTAATATTGTGTAATAATATGTAATAATGTGTAAACTACTGAAAATAGTGTAATAATATGTAAACTACTGAAAATAGTGTAATAATGTGTAATAATTTGTTTAGGACGTGATTGGACAATATGTGAATCCGTATGTATTTCCAGATTGTTTTGGGCCTTATTATAATCTTGACATTGAAGGCTTAGATGCAGCGTCAACTGCCTGTAAAAATACTCTAAAGAAACTTGACTCTTATCTTAACTCACTAAGACCTTCAATCTCCAAAAAGAAACATTTTCTATACATCTACTCATCAATTGATAAATCGGAAGTATTTCCACACTATATTTACTAGATTAATTATTTACCAGATTAATTATTTACTAGATTAATTATTTACTTAGATTAATTATATAGTTTAATGATAGAGTTAGTGTAATTAGTTGGTGATAAATGGATTTAGTTGGGAGAATGGTCACGAGGAGAGTATTATCCAGTGTACTTTGATCCTTCTGGTAAATCACATGCTCAAATCTTATCAAATCTATTTCTCAAGTAATTTTTTAGTTTTATTCTGATGCAACAGCTTATATGATTTAGATCCTCGTTTGAAGAGTCGATATCGTTGCTGTGTAAACATTTTAGTATTTTTGAGGAGAAACTTTCATTGTCAAGGATCTCAGCTGTGCCCATCTTTGTTCTTTTATCACTTAATACTCTTGACACTTTTAAATGTCTATTTGATGTCATGTATTCCAGAGCTCTCAGAATCTCCAATACCGTAATTACACTATACAATTATATATCTAAATATTTACACAATTAGACAATTGTATAGTTAATTGTATAGTTAAAAAATTGTATAGATAGTATGATTAGTGTAAACTGGATGAATATTTAGATACTTTGGGGTACGAATGAGAGTGGAGTGGATTTGGGGATAACGCATTCGAATAGTGCGCATTGTGATTATGACATACAGGAAAATGAAAATAACTTTGATTTCACACTTCCAGGAATTTACAGATCATACGGAGCGAAAATAACATTTAACCAGTCGATAATGTACAATGCGATACTGCTGGAGTCGAAAATGACCGACTACTCCGTTGATCAAAATTACCAAAAAACTGATGAAAATCCTGAATTAGACTTACACTCCTCCATCTTTCATCCCAATTCATTCAAAGTAATTTTACTCCAATTATTATTATTTAATTATTATTATTATTAGTTAAGTATTATTTGACTAGTGTGTAACTATGTGACTGAGGCGAAATTTATAATTTCCACCTAATTTACTTAAAATTTTGATTAATTTTGTTGATAGATACTTGGCACAATGTTGGAGAATTTGATGAATTTGACGAATTTGGTGTATCAAAAGGTGGATTACGTCACATTCCAAAACATCGTTAACATGTGCAGTTACCTCAAATCCTGGTTATCCGATCCCACCAGTATTCTATACGATCCAGCATTATACTCTATGGTATTATATTAAATAACATATTATCCCTTAAATATACAATAATACTCTTAACTATATACCCATACTATACCCAGACTACTATACCATTACTACACTATTATACCTTAACTACACTATTATAAGTATAATATATACAATATTGATAGGCCATGGTTGGAACGAAACAATATTTGATGAGATTGATGAAGCAATTATTAATAAAGCACAAGTTGAAGACGATTCATGTGGATCCGACGTACATAATCGTCCAGTCTGACTGCATAAGTATAACCAAAGGAAGGAACAGAATAGAGGAAGCGCTTGTAGATTTAGCTTCAAATCAGTCAAAATTTAAAAACACGCCGTTCTACGTAAATTTTAAGTTGGATTATAATGCGTAGGTGGAGGAGGAGTACGTGGCCATGGTGCAAATTGACAAGAATAATTACATAAGATATAAAAACTACGTCGACGCCTCCAAAGATAATTGTACTGAAAATCTCAAAGTCCTAGAATTCATGCCTCTAGCCGTCGAAATGTTCATTCGATAGTATCGAAATATATTTACTCATTTTTCTCCATTTATCCTTAGATTACTCATAAATTATCTCGGTCTAGTGTTAAAATAGTGTTAAAATAGTGTTAAATTAGTGTTAAATTAGTCATAAAATAGTCATAAAATAGTGTTAAATAGTTTTATGAAGACTATAACGTTGGATCCGTTATGGCGTAGTTTGAAATCGTATTATGAGTCTGAGAGTGTTGAGACGAGTGGTGAGAGTGTGGAGCCGTTGAATTTGGTGCGTACAGACTTTCAGCGCCTGTTGAAGAAGATCCAGGACATGATAATCCATGACTGGCACCAGCCGGGCGCATACTTTTCAAGGCTTTATGACCTGATTTCAGACACTGAAGCCTTCACTAAAACCTTTGATAAGAATAATAAACACGTCAGAATTGAATTTCCCAGATTACCAGGCACGACACTCAACGACTCCGATGACTGGAGACTTGAAACCATTAACCTATTACTACACATAATGAAAATCGATAAATCACTCAATTGGTCCAATTTCTCACTCATCTCTTCTTTTGACGTATTTTCTACTAGTTTACATAGTTATCAGGAGTTAACATATTTTACACTATTTTACATTATTTTACATAATTTTACATATTTTTCACTAATTTACATAGTTATCACGAGTTATTGGTTAACATTGATAATTGTTTAGGAGAAAATGCATAGATTATATATGTTAACGAGTAAGAGTGAATATTGTGTGAATACATGGAAATCACCATCAAGGTAATTATTTCACTGTAAACAATGTGTAGGGAATTGGAATTGAAGTCCTTGAGATGTGGAAATTGCTTTATGGTGTCTGATTTAGACATCATCTCAACTCTTTCATATTCTCAAAATGATGATGATACCATTTCATACTCTTGGTAATTTTTATACTATTTTACACATTATTATTATTATTATTTTAGGCCTTGTAAAATATGTTTGAAATCATTTGAGAATGCCCAAATTGAAGCCAAATTAATACAATACCTCGAAAACATCTTCTACGCTTTTCAAGTATATCTTTACACTATTTTTATACTATTATTATATTATTATACTATTACTATACTATTATCATATTATTACACTGTTAACTAGTTTGGGAGCGAAATTTTCCAATTTGGAGGCTCTAAATTACTATAAACTTGTTCATAAATGCCATTTGTAGGCTCAGGATTATGTGTGTCCCGTATGCAAAAGTGTCAAAAATATTTACAGAAGAAGTAATTGCACGTATCTCACAATACAATACAATACAATAAATAGAATAAATATAATAAATATTCTTAAATATAATAAATAGGAATAAAAATAATGTGTAGATGTGGTAAAAAGTTTAATAATCGTTTATCAGCGAGTTGTTGGGAGTGAGTTGATGATTGTGTAATATTTTGTAGGAATTGTTTCTCAGTGGCGTCGGAAATAGCGCAAGCAGCAAACATGAAAAATCTCCAAGAATGTCTTGTCATCTTCAACTCACTAATTTAACTCATCTCTACAGTACACATTTTTATTAGTGTAATATTAACTATAGTAAAGTAATTGAGTAGTAGTAAGAGTAGTAAACTAGTGTATTAGTGTGTAAGAGTAGTAATGTTGTAGTGTGATACCGTTATGTATGAAAGATTCAATTCTTGAAGGAAACTGAAGAATAAGTAAAGTTAATAAAGGTTACCATTGCATGAATCGGTTCAAACGCCAATGAAACTATTTCTCTAAAACACTATTATTAGGTGTTACAGTTGTACAATAGAATACTATTTAAAGTGGGTACCTAATTTTATTGCGGTGTATTTTGAGAAGTCGTTGTTCGGCTTCAGTGAACTCTTCATTGTCGGCTCTTCTCTGAGCATTTTCAAGCATCATTATTCCGTCTAATAATGTGTAACTCAGTTTATCATACCTAAAGAGGCCAGAGTCTCCTCAGCATCTTCATGCGGTGGCTAAAAAATAATTACACAAATAAATAATAATAATTAGTTTAGTGAGTTACATGGATGTTTACGGCAAAATCTGCTAAATCTTGAATCCCACTCATTACACTGTTTCTCACATTCTACAACACATTTTTCATACCACTAAATTATAATAGTAGGGTGTGAAATAAGTAATTTAGTGTGTAAAATAAGTAATTTAGTGTGTAAACTAAGTAATTTAGTGTGTAAAATAAGTAATTTAGTGTGTAAACTAAGTAATTTAGTGTGTAAAATAAGTAATTTAGTGTGTAAATAACTAAGTTAGTGTGTAAACTACTCTAGATGTGTGTAAAAATGTGTAAATAAGTGTGTAAGTGTGTAAGAATGTGTAAACTAGGTAAAAAATGTGTAAGAAAATACCATTCCGAATGGGAAAATGTTATTTTGTTGATTAACACATTTGATAAATTTAAATTTAATAAAAAATAATAAAAAAATTTTAGAATAAATTTTCATTTAAATTAATATTTAAATTAATTTAAATTACTTAATTCCCCATCCGATGTCGTTTTTTTAATTTATTATTTATTCATCTTACACATTAAATAATTAATGGAATATTCATGAAATTAATTATTTTTTTATATATAAATTTGTTAAATAATTTAATTTATTTAAATGGAACACGAATTACTCTTGAAGAATCCAATGATAAGTCACTGGCGTCGGAACTGTCAAGGTGATAATTTTACTATTGTAACATGTGTTAATGCGTTTAGTGATTTGGGTGACTTATCGGAGAATGTGAACGAGGTGACGGAGGAATACAGCGAAAACGAAGGAGAAACTGGAACTCCTCAACAAATTAAAGTAAAAACAATTTAATCAAATTATTAATTTTTTAAATCATATTATTAATTTTTTAAATCAAATTTTTAATTTTTAAAATCAAATTTTAAATTTTTAGGAGAAAAAAATCGAGAAAAACTATCAAAAGGAATTCAATAAAGACTTCCTCAACGTAAAATTTACATTTACACATTTTTACACACTTACACATTTTACACACATAATTAGTAGTTTACACACTAAATAAGACAAACTTACACACTAACATACACATTTACACACAAATAAGACAAACTTACACATTTTACACACCTACACACACTAAATAAGACAAACTTACACATTTTACACACCTACACACACTAAATAAGACAAACTTACACATTTTTACACATTTACACATTTACACATTTACCACTTACACACTAATAAGACAAACTTACACACAAAATTACTTTTTTTACACACAAAATTAGTAGTTTACATACTAATGAAAATTTGTTAGTTTTTTTAAGTTTATATTAAAATTACCTTGTGGAATTTGTTTAGGCTGAGAAGGTGGTGGGAAAGCAGTACAATAAGTACGTAAAAGGGACGTATGAATCTCTGGGTAACCGTTGGAATAATAATTTGAATTAGATTTAATTGAATTTTCATCTGAGCATTTGAAGCGATTTTGGTAAATTTATGAAGTTTCATTACTTTTTCAGGTACACAGGACAGTGCAAGTATTTCCATCTTGTTTTCCTAATCATCCTTAGGCGTAATTATACGTTAAAATGTCCTAAAAGTACTGTAAACTATGGTTATTGTGTTTAGACTGGCTGGAAGTTGGAAATAGTTGTAAAGCACCTGAAACTTACACTGGCGAGTTTGTACATAAACATTTTTAACTTCTCTTAATTCAACTTAATTACTTAATTACTGTTAATTCCTAGTTATTTGTGATAATTCCTGTTAATTCCTAGTTGTGATAATTCCTAATTAGTTGTCAAGATTTGAAGGATTTTTCAACGATGAGACCGGAGGAGAAGGAAGACTTCGCATGGAGGTTTGGACTAGATTAGAAATCTGTTTTAGATGTCAAGTTGAATGGCCTTGCATCAATGGTATAATAATATTATTAAATTTGTGATTAGAAAGTCCGATTGATGAAGGGGTAGAATGCCCATTTGAATGGGCGCCGGTATCAGAAACACTCTGTCTAGCACCAAAGGTTTGGATAATTGCGTTAATAATCTCCAGACGTATGATGGAATGTGCTCGCCAATAATTGATATAGCAAATTTTGACATTCGTAAAAAGGCTTTTTACGAGTGGAAATGTACTTTTCACACTGTTCAGATTTGTTTAGGTAAGCTAAAGTGGCGTCGGAAAGTGAATCCAACAACCTTACCAAATGAATTAAAAGAGAAAATTAGTAAATTCAGTGGAATTAATGGAATTATTGATAATGGAATTATACACACTCTTTAATATATTAATACTAATATACTATTATACTATTGTATATACACTATAGTATAGTTAAGTAGTGAGAATAGTAGTGTTAGTAGGATGATCCCCCACCTCACTACTATCCGGGCCAGTTCCCGCTTGACTTTGGAGTTCATAGGGGATACATACTATCCACTGTACTATTAGAGATGGAATACCATAATAATTGTTAGTAGAGTTACCCGGTTACTAAGTGCCAGTTTATGGTTGACAAAACTATACTATAGTACATATCTAAGTAATATAGTGGTATATAAATTGTACTAAAGAATAAATAAAACACTAAATAAGAGGATAATACACTTTAAGGACTGAACTAAACCCTAAACCCAGACACCTAATATACTATACCTATTATACTACTATGTATATACATATGTATATTATATATAGTATATATAGTATAGTATATAGTTAAGTGTATATATATATAGTTAAGTAGCTAGGTCTTCCTAACACTAATTATCCAGGTCAAATAAGGTAATTGTTATGGTATTAAGTATTATTAATATTATTAACTCAATAATACAATAGTATAATAGATCCAGATCTATTAATACAATTTTCCTATTTATTAATCTAATATTTTGTATTTAGATCTTGAAATTCCTAATAATTCAGTTTATTTTATTATTAATTATTAAGATGTTGCTATTTTTAAAGATGTTGAATATTTTCTATCAGAGAGTTAACTCTAAT